>JAVHNF010018614.1:12276-25312 GCA_034783455.1 Micropsitta finschii | reverse complement strand
CAGTATTTTACTTGGGCATCTTCTCAAATGCAACCTTAGAACCTGAATCATTTTTCTCCCTAGCCCTAAGCCTCTGTAATATTCAGAAATTATCTGCCAATATAGAGAGAAAACTAGATTTATGATACAGCTGTGATATATGAGGACAAAGCTCCATAGCCAGCTCCATGGAACTTAGTCTTTATTGAATAAAAAATAAGATGGATGGCAGCTGCAGTGGGAGCTGAGCCCAGACAAAATCCTTCTGCTGTCTAGGTAATCTCAGATATATTAGGTGGAAGAATAGAGAAATGAACATTCTATACCCTTTTACATCTCAAAAGATCTGCAATAATCCATTTCAGTCTTCATATCTGATAACTGTAAAGCAAAGGAAATTACAGGTGAACAGCTGCTTTCTCTGGAACCCCTACTTTTCCTTAAACAACAGTTTCCACCTGTACTCCTGAAAGAAGCTATCAATTACACTATTTTGGCACACAGTTTGGAGTTTTGGAACCAAAATTCTATTGTACTGTCTGCAGGTCAGTAATTAATCATGTTTGTAATTAACTATATTTTTCATTAGAGGTAACATGCATGAGGAAAAATAATGCTGCTAGAATCAACAACAAAGACAAACAAAAATACTTGAAGTGGAATTATATAAACTATGTAATGAGGAAAAAGCAAATTCTTAATGAAGAAAGAGAAGAGTGGCATTTACCTGTCAAATCCAAGCTTAGATTCCATTTGGTTTTGTTTCTTGTCCTTTCTTTCTTGCATCCTTCTTTGAGCCTCTTCCTTTTCTCTAGCCCTTTTGAGAAGATAAGCTTGTTCCTGTTCTCTGATTTTCTGTTTCACTTCTGGATAGTTTTGAAGTGCTTGAATCCTCTCTGAACGTTCTATTTGTTTACTATCCAAACACTTCCCAAGGGGGAAAAACATATAGATATATAAGAAATTTAAAACATATTCAAATCAATAAACCCATTACACTGTAGGTTAATTTTGACAATTACTTTCTGTATAAACCAAAACCATGCCTTTCCATAACACTATGTAAGTTACACTGTATTAAAAATAATTAACAACAACTTGCTATTCATATCTGAAAATGGGTTTGTGTGTCTGAGAGATGCTTTTTGCATTTTCCAGGAATGTCTATTGGTCTTATCAGACTATACAGTAAAGGGGGTCCCTTTAGCCATTTCTGATATTCATCCAACCTTGGTTCAGCTCATGAAGTTATTGCAACATTATTTCTTTTGATGTGTTAGTTTATTGCCAACTAAGTGAGTTGAATTTACTCTTGCTTAACTTATTAAGTTAAGCGAGAGTCTCGTGCTTTTCCAAGTGACGTGGGACTTTCAGTTTCAATGACAGGAAATCATTATGTCAGTGCAGGCATTGCAAAAAAACCTCAATATACCAATTTATTATCACATTATTTACTGTAGTCACATATTCTTCATAACAGAATTTAATTTCCTGTGGACAGGAAAAAAAAATGTTACCAGCTTTCCTGTCACAGGCATTTATTTTTAGTATGTTAAGTCAACAATGCTTGTTATTTATTTGAATATACATTTAATTTTTAAACTCTTACTTTTAGTTGATGCAGAGTTGCCACTACAAATTGTCTGTAACCTTCAAATTCAGTACAAGGGTTACCCACTAGAAACAGTTCCTTCAGATGTATATTATGTTTTAGGGCTTCAATACTGGAGAGTTCACCAATGAAATTTGCTGTCAGGTCAAGTTTCTTCAGTTCTTCACAGCCTATTTGAAAAAAAAACCTCAACTTGAACATAAAATAAACATACATGACATATACACACATCAAACACACACAGGTGCACACACTTGGATATAAAACTGTCTGCATTTGTTGTCTTACTACTAATTTCATCCAATCAGAATATGTCTTTTCCAAGCCACTAGTGAAAGAGTGACTTACAGCTTAAGTTTATAAGGTCACAGTATTTGCAGAAAACAGAAAATTCTCAAGAAGAAACAAAATATCAAAGCTTATTATTGGTTATATCACTATCAAAATGTTATGGTCAATGCTGGTATACTAGATGAGGTATTGTTTCAGCTGTCATTGTGAATCACTGCTTAAATTGCAAATACTGCTAATCATAGAATGGTTTGGGCTGGAAAGGACCTTAAGATCATTCAGTTCCAATCCCCTGCTATGGGCAGGGACACCTCACACTAGACCGTGTCACCCAAGGCTCTGTTCAACCTGGCCTTAAACACCGCCAGGGATGGAGCATTTAACACTTCTTTGGGCAGCCCCACCACCCTCATAGTAAAGAACTTCTTCCTTATATCTAACCTGAACTTCTCCTGTTTAACTTTAAACCCATTACCCCTTGTCGTATCACTGCAGTCCCTAATGAAGAGTCCCTCCCTAGCATCCTTATAGGCCTCCTTCAGATACTGTAAGCTGCTCTGAGGCCTCCACGCAGCTTCTCTTCTCCAGGCTGAACAGCCACAACTTTCTCAGCCTGTCTTCATAGAGGAGGTGGTCCAGCCCCTGATCATCCTTGTGGAACTCCTCTGGACTTGCTCCAACAGCTCTATGTCCTTCTTATATTGTTAACTAAAACAATTCATTATAAACAGAAACTCTTAATTAGCCAACAAAATCCTCTGGGAAATCCAGATCCAAAAATTATCAGCCTCTCCTTTTATCATAATCTGTCCCTGAAGCATAACCTTGACTCTAAGAATAAAAAAAGTTTAGCTAACAGGGAGTTCAACCTCAGTGCTCATTATTGTGATCACTTCTGTTCCTTTGCAGGTCTGTTTGGCAAGTATTTTATGCACAGTGGAGCTGAAAGAAAACAAACAACTCCAAACAATTTATTAGGGGATTTAAATAACCCAAATGTTTGCAAGGCTCACTCCTAAAGGTTCTGACTCCTCAGGAAATGACAAATCACAGTAATAAATGCTGCAGCTGGATAGAGGAACTTAAAATTTACTGGTATGAGAACAGATGCAAATTTCTCAACATATTGCCAAATACGTAATGTACTACCTGTTTCTTCAACTTTTACAAACTTTTGTTTAGCCTATTTGCTTACCTTTTTTTTTATTTAAGCCGTCCTTTTGACTTGGCTTGTAGACTGAAAACTTACCAAACTGAAAACCCCAAAACAAACTAAACAAAAAATAAACCAAAACCCCAGCTTTTTTTTTATTGTTCCCTTGTCAAGGTGGACATTGTAAAGATTTAGCAACTGACCTAATCAGAATTAAGAAAGAGGAAGCAAGCAACTCAGAAATTATTCAAGTAATATAGAATGTGTTTATGGGCAGCTCTAAAGTCTTAGATTTTGATCTTGGAAAATGCTAGACTTTTGAACATGCAATAATGGTAGCAGATAAACCAGACAGAACTTCATGCAATGACAAAGAAAAGAATCATTTGAACAGCTCTTTAAAAATATCCCAGACTGTCAATGCAAACTGTACACAGAGTAGAACCTTCTTGTGTGTAATACTTGATTGCTGAAACGAACTGGACTGCTGAAACGTGACACAAGAGAGACTTTATGTAGCCTGCATAGCATTAAATAAATAAATTAATAAACAGCATTGCTCCAGTTAACCTGAATAACAGGTTCTCATCTCTACAGTAGAGAAATACCAATTTCAAAACAAATTTGGATTTCCATTTTGTAAAGCATTAAAGAATAGAGCTATCATAGCTGGTAAAGCATTAAAGAATAGAGCTATCGTAGCTGGCAACACTGGTGACAGTGTATGTAAAAAGTGAGTTAAAATATGTTTAAGAAAGTTCAATGTCAAAGCTTCAGCAGTGAGAAGCACTTGCTACGAAGAAGCCTCTGTGGAAAAGCTGCACACAAAACAGCTCTTCCTAAGAGTCAACAAAATACCTTTACTGGTGGACATACCCTTATACACTCTCTTAAACACTCTTTTACACTAAATCACAACTCAAATGTTTCAATATGAAAAGACAAAATGGTTTGTTCAAAAGCTGACCTTCCAAATTTTCAATTTTTTCAATGTTGTTCAAAGCTACATTTAAGTATTCCAGCTTCTTCAGCTTGCCCACATTTTCTGTAACAAAACAGATCTGTTATTTCAGTTTTATTCACTGGAAAAGGTATTATCATTTTACTTGCTCACTTCAATGAAACAATAAAGCAGAAAAATAGGAAGGACAAATCAGAATAGGTATCAGATTACTGAGCATTCATATTTTAGTATTAATAAAAAGACAAAACCAAAAAAGTTTTCTGAAACACAATCTAAAATTAAAAAGTAAAAATAAATAAGGTTATTAACCAATTTTTAAGCACAAACTATAAAGCACATTTATAATGCAAGAGAACCAGCCAAAAAGCACAGTGAAACATTCTGTCATGAAACTCAGACAGGATCAGGACATACTTAGTCAAGCTTTATAAAATTAGAGTTTACACTCATATAGAAAAGTTGGCTTTGGTAGTACATATTTAATTTTTAAAGGTCTTTTATCTACAAGGTTAATACAAGACATTTACTGTCTGTGAACATTTTGTAAATAAGGACTTCTATGGCTTCAGTGTGAACAAAACAAAGCCACACACACTCCTAGTCTGGAATCTAACCTGGACTATTTTCACCATGAGCTATTGAAATTATCAGGTTGTGATTGTGGAGGATTGTATCAGAATGGCTAACATTTCCTCTTTTGAATATAGAAAGGGAATAGGATCTTCATCTGTCCCCAGAATGTCTGAAAAATGCCAATACTACTTGCAATACATGACATACATGTCAGAGACATAAATCTGGGACAAGACGCACTATAACTTGCGCTACAGATCACCAGTTTCTCCCCAGACACCAGGCGATTTCAGAGATCTGGCTGAAAAACTGTTCCAATGAACTCATAAAGTTTACCTCAAACTAATTCACAAGCCACATTAACTGCTGTACAAACTGACCCTGCTCAAAGAAAGAAAGAAATTTAAGCAGAGGGAGCTTCATCTGACCAACACAGATCATCTCAGCAGCTGATTTAATTGCCTAGGCTCTTCAATAAGGAGAAATAGGCTTTTCAAGGTGCAATTTGTCTTATCTTGAATTCTCTATCTAGAACCAGGGAACCAAATCATGCTCCAAAATACTCTACTCCATCATGGATTACAAAGGGGGACTACAGTAACCATCTAAGACAGAGATATCTAAAAGTTTGGTGACATGAGTCCTGCCACTTAGTTTGCTAAAACCTTGGAGACCTTCTTCAGAATTCACAAAAAGCTGTTGAAATTAATTTCTCAGCAAGACTTGTGCTGCTTAGGCTGGCTGTTCATTTTTCTTCCAGCATTTCTGTAACAGCAATGCCTTTACACATGAGAATGCAAGAGAAACAAGTGTTGAAGTCAATGGTATCCTGAGGGTTTTCTTCCATTTATAGAAAAGAACAAGGACTCATCCGTACAGCAGATGCCTTACAACTTGCTGTCTAATTAGCAGGCAAGTCTGATCTTAAGGTCTGCATAAAGGTTTACTTTAAGAAAAGACACATCCCAATAGACTCAACATAAACCATTTGACTATGATATCTTGAAGCATGTTTGAAACTGCTGAGTGCTTCAAATGGACGTTCTGGACCAGATGAAAGGAAAGAAAATCTCATAGGAGACCCCAAAGAACTTTTCCGTAGTTACTCACTCTACATTTCCTTGAAGTATAGCTCAACAGATATTTTTTTCCTATTTCAAAACTATGAGTATAAAAACCATTTAGAAAGAAACATACCCAGAAAACACTCACCAATTTTTGGAATTAGATTATTCTGAAGATAGAGAATTTTTAAATCTTGACACCACTTGTCAAGATACTCTAGTTTTTCTATTTCCTGCTGATGTAAAGAGATTTCTTCCAGTGAAAATATTTCACAGTCGTTATGCTCTGCACGTCTTCTAACGAGATCTTCAGTGACTGAAAGAAACATTAGATGTCATATTTTCCTTTAGTCATTTTCTGCCATCTGACTTACGAACAACTTCTAAAATCATTAATATTTTTTGTTCCACCACACCAAACAGATATCTGGTAGGAACACCAACAAAAATAAAATCTGCTAGAAAAGACATCAAGTACCAAGTGACTTCAAACCAGTCTGCCACAGTAAACATCATTTGTGAAACACACGTCATCTGTAACATTAGAAAGATCCATATGAAAACTGCTAATGAGAGCGTGATACAACCCTTGCAGAAATTAATCCAGCATCCACTATTTTCAGCATAGCTTGGGTTGCAGATTGATTCATCTAGACAAAGCAAGAGAGTGTTTTATGCTCTTTTATTTCCTGATGCCAGATGTTCACATCACAGATCAGGGCGGGGGGAAGTAAACTAGCTGCAGCTTGTTATCATATTCTTCCACCAGCACAGTGTGCACAGAAATAAGCAAGATATGTGTTGAAAGAGGACAGATATTTTTTACTTTTTTCATGTTTGAAGCAAAGCCATAACTAATTCATGCTTATAAATGTTTATGCTAGAATGAAATTTAATACTGGGTATTTCTTAGGCACTACCAGCTGAATAGCAGCCAGCATAGGAGTTTCAGTGGCCAAAAAAACACCAGAGACCTGGGTCAGAATTATCACATAGTAAAATTTAGTGCCAGGCAATCTTTCAAACAGTAAAAAGGCTCTGTATGATGAAGGTAAAGAAATTCTATGAGAAACAGTGCTACTCTTGAGCTAGATGTTATTACTTCATTTCCAGTCTACTACACAAAAAACAAGTGCTAGCATTTTCCTCACCTTGACAAGCAGTGACTTACAGTGAAGTACTGATTAAAAGTAGGGGTTTATCAACTTGGCATAGGTATTTTCATGATTGTTAATACTGAAGAAAAGGCTAACAAGCCTTTCAAACAGACTGAAGAAAAATAAGTAAAAAGAAAAAATATAGAGATCCGTGAAAACAAATTGTTCCTACCATGAGTTAATTACAAGCATTCTTTCATTGCTTCTTTGTCTCAGGGATGTTCTGTGAACTCATCCACTTGTCCTAGAATGGTTGCACACATTCACACAGACTAGCTTGTTACAAGCTAGGTAAACTATGTACCAAACTAAATCCAAACTCACACGTCAGTACACCTCATGTGTCTAAAGCCTTTGGGAAAGAGGTGAAACTGGTTTTGTATATATGACATTATTTACAGATGATCAGAGTTAAAACTCCCTTCTGTTCAACAGTTACCTCTACCTCTATGATTCTAACATGATTTAGAGAATTATATAATGGTCATACTGATATTGATATAAGAGGGGATCTTGTCTGTACATAAAGCATACTGGGAAAGGTGTCTTTTTTAATCATGTTGGGCAGGTTTGCTGCATCTGAACAACTATCTTTCCTTCAACAGCCCATTGATTAAGCCTGATTCAATTAATGGAGAGAAAATGAATGGCAATATTGTGACTAAATATTTTAGTCTTCACAGAAAATATTGAAACACTGGTATTAGCACTGAGCTACTTGGTAAATCTGCTAGAAATAAAAAATTAAGTAAAATAGACTAAAAAGCCTGCTTACTAACATGTTTGGTGGCTGATTTTTCAGTGCCAGTATTTCCAGTGCAAACAGTGTTTTTGAGCAAGAAAACAATATTCTCCAATCTGCATACATACACATTGGAGACATCAAGCTCTGTACCCTTTATACAAAAAGAAGTCATACAAACTATTCCTGACAGTTTTATTACAGCCAGATTTCCCTTTGCTGATGAAAAGAAAATGGAAGTGATTGTTACAGTGATTATGCAAAAAACCGTCCACTTTCATTACCAGATGGTTTGTAAAGCAGAAACAATCATTCACAATAGAAGCTACAATGGAGCTTTAGAGACCTATTTAGGGACCTGCTGTAGGAAACTGAGTGAATATTTGTCATTTTCTATGCTATCTGGTTCATTTAAGAGGAACAAGGGAAACAAAGTTGCAAGAGAAAACAACAAATTTTAAATAAAAGCTTTTCCAAGACATTGACAAAACACATCACAACATTTCTTCTCACTGAGAAGTTCATTAACCAGCTTATGTGCGCAATAACAAGAGAATAGACCAGTGACTGGAGAGATCACAGCTACTCCCATGCTTCCATGAACACAGGAGGAAATGAGGGATAGGATCAATCAACTAGAGAGAACCGATCTTGAAGCTCTAACAGCTGGGCTTCCAAAAACTATTGTTTTACTCGAAAAGGAGCAGATACAAAGAAAAGCATTCCATAAATGGAAACAATAAACAGGTAGACAGCTGCAGGTGTATCAACAACAGCAGGGGAACCTGCATTTCAGAGAAATGTGCACTTTTAAGGCTCAGATTCATGCCATGCTGTTGTGGAGATGAAGCCATTCACCTTCAGGCACCTCCTGTTCCAAGCAGACATCTGCCAGCTTCATGCAGAGAGAAGGAGCTCCTTTCCAAAGCACTATGTTACCCAGCAAGGGACTGGCTGTCCAATGACCGTATACAATCTAAATAGATTACAGGGAAAATAGCAGAGGAAGGGAATTCCTCAGAGGCTTTTTTCTCCCGACTGATATGCATGAGCACTCAGTCTTTCAGGTCATGCTGCTTTAGCTCTAAAAGATTATGGATTCATAAGTAACAGTGTGGTGTATTTTAACACCACAGGGGTTTTTCATGTGTCTGCACTGGCTACTTTTACCTAAATAAAATAATCTGGAATTGAAAATGTGCAACTGCAGGGACAGGACAGAAATGCCCAGACATCAACCACCCTGTGAAGCATCTCCCCACACACACAGAGATCCCCACTTGGGCCACCCCACTGCTGGGCTGTTTCAGAGGCAAAAGCACGCCTGGGCTGTGCTTGGTGAAATAAAACAGGTCTTTGTTACCAGGGAGAAGAGAAAACATAATGAAGAAAGGTGAGGAGAGCAAGGGAAGCCGTGGGAGAGAAGGGCTGCCGGGGGAGTACGGGGTTGGCAGGGAAGGAGGCAAGCGTGGGGTTAGGGAGCATGGCGGGCAGGGAGTGGGGCACATCCTGGACAGGAGGAAAGGTCCCTTGAGGGGAGGAAATCAGCTCCCGGAGACACTCACTCCGCACCATGGTCGCCCCTCTCAGCTTCCCGCCGCCGCCATTACAGGACGCAGCCTCGCTGCCATAGCGACGGGGCCGAGCTGGAGGCGCTGCTGTGGGATCAGGCCCCGCCGCCCTTCGGTTCAGTCGGGTTTGTGCTTTATCTGTGCCCGCTGAGGCACTGCTCTACCCGCCCATGGGGTAAAACGGCTTTGCTGTAGCGCTTTGACTGCTCTCGACCCCGTGGGCACTCATGTACGAAAAGCCTCCTCCTCACTTAGCTGTGTTTATGACTCAGGGCTAAACTATGCAGGAAGTCAGAAAGCAGAACTTCGAAGCAGGCATTAATCCTAACCTGGTGGTCTAGAGCCCATGGGGCAAAGCTAGACGCTGAAGTACAATAATCACACTGGCTTCTTGTCCTTAAAACTGCAGGCTCTTCAGGATGAGGATTATAATCCATGACCTTGATTTTACTGGGACTAATGACGTAGTGCCAAGTGTAACATACCGCCCGTGAGCATGCAGGGTGTTGTGCTGAGACCTTGGGTGCTCCAAATCCAAGACTATCACTGTAATAAGGCTGTGCTGTCTTGTTTCAAACTTCCCCTATCCTCAATTCAAAGGCTAAGAGGTCTGCCTGATTCTGATTGTCTTGTTGCCCTTGAGACACTGAGCTCCTGATCCCTGACACAGTTGTAGAAACAATGTCCTTTTTGAGCTTCATTTTTGCACAAAGAAATTGAGATAAGCCCAACTGTTTTTAGCTTCAGCAGCATTTTAGATTTTACAGTCAGAAGAATTTTCTGTGTCAAATGTGAAAGAATGGTAATACATAAAACCAGCACACACACGCATGCTTTCAGCATGGAGGCTTATGTTCCTTAAAATGTTTTATGTCTCAAAATGTTTCATTGAACAAAATATTTGAAGCTGCACAACATCAACACAATACACATACACAAAATTTGGTGTAATTTACACTTATGGTGTTGTACAACTTCTCAGGAAAATTTTGCATTAATTTATTTTCGACTTAAACACAAATTTTATATTTGCATACACTGACCTTATTGTGTTCATTATTTTCATGCAGTTGTTCTTCAGTCACATTATGACTAAGAGCTTTAAGCAGCACAAGCTCAAGCTCTTAGCATGAAGCAATGTACATTACCGAGGTAATGTAAAGAGCCACATCACAGTCAGAAGGATGGAGTGACAAAGAAGTAAAAGGGTACCATCTGGCATGGCTTCCCTGAAGGAATTCGCTGCACCACTTTAATACATTACAAGTTTATTTGTTAAATGCATAAAACAATGCAATATAAAATACATATCTGTCATGACAAAAATAAGCTTTATAGCATTATTATCACAGTGCATCAGAAGTACTTTGGGCATGTGCTCACTCTATCAGTACATACTCATATAAGGTGCTAAAGACCCAGCAAATTGATATCCAAGGATAAACCTTAGCTGTTAAATTGCTTCATGTCAGAGTCTTGTCTGGTGGAAATTAACTGACTAATACACACTCAGAATCCGAACCTATGTCTTTCTATCTATTTCCTATTAAATAATTATTATTGGTTTTGTTGTAGTTAATATTATTATTATTACTACTACTATTACATTCTATGGTAGTAACAGTTACTTTGTAATAAAACAAGGCTTTCATGTCCACACCAATGGACCAATAAATCTTCTCTCAAAAAGCACATAACGTACAGGGCAGGACATAAACTCACAGATAACAAATTAATTGAAATATATGCAATTACTGATAATAATCTTCATTATTACAAACGCCCTCAAACACAGGAAGAACTCAAACAGAAACAACTTTACTGCTATGTAAATATCAAAGATAAGGGGGAAAAAAAAGCAGCATGAGAAAACATAAAAATGAAATAATATAAAATGAAAAGTGCAGTACCAGTTTTGCTCAGTGTATATTAAAAGGTACAAAGAAGTTTACAAAACACTGCAGCTGATTCACGAAAAAATATATCAAAGAGTAGATTCTGCAGAGCTGGACTAAATGGCCATACCTGTATTCTGTACCAGTGTGGTTTATTCCCTATTATTTAAATTAAAAATGTTAATCTTTGTATGGTTTGGCTTCTATGAGTAATGCTTTCAGGATAAATACAAAGAAGACTCGCTCACAGATTAGGAACATTATAAGCTTAGGGATGCCATAAATGTTATCGTCATGCTTGCTACTGTTCCCTACAACAGGAAGATTCCTGCTATAAAGCACTATGTGATATATACTCAAGAATGACCCTGAAATTCAGCTGAATACAGCAAGCAATAAAACAGTATAAGACAAAGTGTAATGACAAAAAAATAATAGTTACAAGCAGTATGAGATAACGCACAGAGGGGGTATAAACCTATATCTTGAAATTCTTTGGGTTTATTTTTCTAAATATGCTATATTAAAGTGGAGTAAGAGTTTAATCACTGGGGACAGAAACATAAAATTCTACTTGTTTTCTCTGTAGATGTGTCAGTTATCATTAATCAACAATGGTTTTGCTTTGCTGCAATTACATTTCACCATTATTCTAAGCTGCAAATGCTAATTACCTCTAAAAGTCTGGATTTAAACATTTAGGTTAGAAAATGTTGTCTTCAATTTTTCACCAGACAGACCCTAGTTTAAATGTTTTCATCCAACATGACTGAACGTATTATTATGCCTCTTTTCAGACAGACAATACAAGGCTTGCTTTTATGTTCATTGGCATATATGGAAGGGAACTGCCAAAGCCAACCAGACTGGTAACTGAATAAAACTTTGTTAATTCAACATTAATATATGGAGGACAGATATCAACAGTTCACAAGCATCTTATTTTTAACCCTTGAACTCCAACAGCCAAATTGTCCAGAACTTCCCTCTCTCCGGATCAGAACAATTCTAATTTACAGTTTATGTTTATCCATAGACAGATTATAACAATTCATTTTAGACCAAACTTTTGGCAAGCTGAATCAGCTTTTTCTTCACTAGCTTTCAGTGAGCTAGTTTACAGTGAATTCAGGTTTGCTTTTCATCATAATCACTTTGATGACTGCAGAGTAATTGCAGTCTTAGAACTTTCAGTATGGCATTTAGTTTTCCATCTTATTCTTCTAGGAGATTATTTGTACACTAAAAATCTTTATAATCCTTTAGTTTTAAAAGTGCATTAAGTGATGGACCTATTACAAGTAGCAATAAAATAAGTAATAAAATATGTATACATATTAAACAATGAAATATATTCGTCTCCATAAAGAAGCAGAATTATTTAATATCAACAAAATTATTCAAGAGCATTAACTGCAAGTAAATATGAGGATAAGTATTATAACTACTATTTTAGTGACATAATACATCAGGTTTATGAAGAAGAATATTCTATCATCACCATTTATTGAAACTATAAAACCTGCTCTTGTTACATCAAATGGTCTGTCTTCACATAAAGTCAACTTAATGCACTGGGGAAAAGTAAATTACTACACAACATTGGTGATTTGGGTGAAATTTCCCTTTTTGAGCTGTTAATGTTGAGCTATTGATGCTGTCTTCAAAACATAACCAGCATATATTCACTCTTTGAAAGAGAAATGTGGATTTTAACTTAATTTCAAGTCCCCTTTTTCCTCATGGCATGATTTGTTCAGATTTCCGATGCTAGAAAAACAGTTATAACATGCTTGAGCTTGGCTTAACACAGAGCTGGCTGGACAGTGGTGTTTCTTCCACCAAAACCTTTCATTTGTGCACTCTTACTGCAGAGTTTTCAAACCATTATGCCTGCCAGCCTGATTGTACCCCATGGGCACACCTAGCCCTTCCACAGGCAGCATTTCGTGTCTGATTTACCAGCTGGGGCTGTACTAGCATGGCTTTTACACAGCAGGGAACAAGTAGACTAGAAGCAGAACTAGTTATAGAA
>JAVHNF010018612.1:4176-15702 GCA_034783455.1 Micropsitta finschii | reverse complement strand
GAAGGTTACTTATATTACCCTTACCGTCCAGATTCTTTGTCCACTACAAGGCACTGCACAGAATGGCGAAGACAATAGATACCACCAAATACAGCACACAACCTAGAAACATAACAGTGTGGGGGAGAAAAACAAAGGTTACTCCTAATAATGACTAATTGTAATCAGTATGTGTGTCATAAGCAGGGCAAAGTACTGTGCATGTGGTAGTACATTTTTAATGACATCTGAATCTCTAACTCAGACAATCAAAACCAATCAAAATAAAGCATGTCCTACAGTTTTTTTAAAGGATATGTTGTTAACTTCTCTTTTATTAGCATCTCTTATTCCTCTGAATAATTACATTAGCTTGAACATTCATTCTGTTATCATCTCCAGTCATTCGAATGGGAAAGCACCTATTTACTGACAATGCATAGAATATCTACTGATATTTTGCCCAACCTGCAGTGCACATGCTGTAAAATAAGAAAAATAAGAACACACGATAACCTTCCCAACCTCTTACTAGAAGTATTTTTCTACTCCTACAAAGCATACCATCAGAACTTCATTAACTAGCATCAGCTCAGATTTTGAGGGCACTGAGAAGTGCCACAACAGAATGAAGACTTCTTTCAATCTAAAGATGCCCTCTTACAAATATATCATGATATTGTTGCTCAAGATATTCTGTGCCTGGACTGACAATAAAAATAATTTCCTAAATTAAAAAAAGGAATCAGGTTGATAGGTCCATTTTCAAAAGCTGAAGGATGCCAAGCTATTTAGCAGTTTGCCACTTACAACCAAAACCCAATACCTAAACCAAAGAAAATTAATGCTACCTAAACATAAAGCCAGTATTGCAACTCATCTGTTTGCAAACACTAAGGAGACTCAGGATTTAAATAAACTAGATAATGACATTTAAATATGGGGGACATGTGAAGCCAGACCACTGCAAAATTTCATCACTAGCCAGGCTGTTTCATCACCTCCTTCTACCTGTCTCTGGCTAAAACTTGTCACCAGATGATCCTTCCTATGCACAAAGCCTGAAACTGCTCTGCAGTGAGGCTGCACAGTAGAAGTTAAGTTGGTCTGGTGATAAATATGATCCCAGGTTAATCCCTCCATCCTAACTTCCTGTGCCTGCCTAAAGCCAGGCTTAGTCTCTGGGGATTCAATGTGACACAAGGTAAATTCCCAAAAAATGGAAGTTTAGTTTTGGCAAAGGTGTGCCTGAAGTTCTCACTGGACCCACATTAACACTGAGATGACTGTGGTATCGCTAGTTTTAACTTTATTTTTAATTCTAGCTCTTGAAAGATTTTAATATAACCCCACACTCTTCAAAATCCTGCCAAGCCAATATAAAGAAGCAATACCCTTTTTACTATGTACTTAAAAAAAACTCTTTAAACTTCCTGTGACACCACTATAATGCAGAGAAAGCCAGGATCCTCCAGAAACAGCACATAAGTTAGAGATTGTCAAGGACAAAGCTTCATGATTAGGTGTGAATTAAGATGAACTCCAGTCAGCTTTGTGTTTACAGTGCATTATTTCACGATCATTCCTATCATAAGAATAATACAAGATGGAGGATGGAGTTTTCTAGAACTTGGTGTGACAAAAGGTGAACCAGCAGAACATTGTACAATGTATTTCTCAAATTACGTTAAAAAAGAAATAATCTCTTTACTCTGGTCAGCACGGAAATTATGTAGTAGAAAAAGGTAGAGAAAAAAGGTGGGGCAGATGTGTCTGAACCCTTACAATATAATTTCAGGTCTGGACTGTTTGCAGTGTCTGAGCTCTCTTGTGAATCTTTACTGTATTTTTTTATTTGGATCAATCAGCTATCCCTGACCTCTTCCTCTGTATGCTGAAGAGAAAGAACAAACAAATAACTGGCATACTGACACAACCTGCATACCTTTTCTGAGAGGACAGCTCTATCAGAGACAACTGTCAAATGCTACCAAGTGCCATTTGACAATTCCTCCTTTGTCCTACAAGTTAAATACACCTGTTTTCTTCTTGTGATCCCTATTATTCAACAGTAAATAGCCTCTTGTGACTAAATCACAAAGCAGTCTGTAGCACATTCGGTGCAGTGGCACTCTGTTCCATTTCACCATGTCAGAGACAGAAACTGAGTTTACTAAGTTCCTGTTATTCAGCCAAGCTGTGGCGTGACCCAGCTACATGATGTGAAGCTCACAGATGGAAGGGCAGAGCTGAAACTGGGGGGGCCTAAAAATTAGAAGTCCTACCTGCCATTTCATTACCAGGGACTGCTTAGGCATTGTATTTAAAATGTATAATTCTGTTTATCTTTTGGTATAGTTTACACTGTAATTAAACAGATTAGTGTGGCTACATTTCTAATACCTGCCTAGTATTAGCTAGGTGTCAGGCCAGCCAAAGCAAACCATCAATATGAGAAAAGTAGGCTGGTTTGGTGGAACATAGCTCTCCCAGAGATCTGAGATGATAGCAGGATTTTCCTGGTTTATTGACAGCTGGGTTTTTTTGGTTTGGTTTTTTGTTTGTTTGGTTTTGGGTTTTTTTTAATTTTATTTTATTTTGACGATCTTTAGGTATCCGTTTCATAGATGGTGAACTTGAAAAGAGAACTTTCATTTTGTGAAACTGGCTTCCTAAAACAGAATCCATATTGGCATTTAAAAGTCCTACTATATATTTCAAAGACAGTTAGCATCGTAATACCTTTTAAAGTGCATGAATTATGCAGTACGGCAAACAAGTGTGTTACCAACTCATATCTCTTGAACTGTACCCCAAAAGGCAGCACCCCAAGGAAAGCTCATCAGTATCTTACAACTGGCTGAATCAGATCATCTTGTTCCCTAGAAATACCTCGTTTACCCATGCAAAAGCAGGGAGAATTTACACCATGTTGAATCCAGGCCTTGGGTTTCTGAAGATTGTTGAAGATGACACAAAGGTTAAACATCCACTGAAGAATTATTATAGAGCTTTGAGCTGTGGGCTTATTATCTCTAATGCTGAAATCAATGGCTTCTTGCCTGACAAAGCATGTATTAGGATCTTTCAAACCAATTCAGATGAATTTATTTCATATGTTGTATAGGAGAATAGCACAATTAGCTTAACTAGAACCAAGATTCTTCTGTTAGAAACTATAAATTATATTTTTCCTTTGATTTCAACCAGTTAGGGGCTTTTTAATATATGCACTTTATTTTTCTAGTGTACTTTGAAAGAACTTTGCTGCTTGGCTGCACAAAAATGTGAATTACTTATTTTCAAGAGCAGCCTGCTATCCAGTGGAGAAGGGCATGACCTGTTTTCAGAGTAGCCAGCAGAACACTTCTCTTTTCAAATGAAAATGGAAAGGAATTTTGATTGTGTTGTGTTTAACAATTACAAAGAGCCAAAATACCTATTAAAATAGCCTAGCATGAAAAATGACATGATTAGGAAAAACTTGCCAAAAATTATTTAAATATAGAAACTGAGATATTAAACTCAATGGCATCTGGATAATTTATGGCAAAGTAAAATCATTGTGCTAACATTACTTTCATACAATAGGCTATTCAAGATGATTTGACTGTACTTCAAGTACAAGGCAACTCTTTGATACCATTAACCCTAAATGACAGACATTTAAACTGATATTACTCTAATTAACTGGCGACTGCCTACACTAATAATTCAAGTTTTGCTGAAAGATAGCAACAACACTGTACTCCACTTCAACTTTGCCCTGGTGACATCAAATCATATTACAGCTAAATTAACAGTTGTGAAAATTTTTGGCCTGGTAGCCCTCCATAATGCACAGTCTTTAAATGCCATTTCAGTTCCCATGAAGCCAAGAATCAGAAGTTGTGATTTTTAATACAGCTGTGAAACAATAGGACATATGAAAAGCTGAATTTTTGACAGCATATTCGCAGTGATTTATGAGTTTGTATATAATCTGATTATTCTATTAATTTTAGTGATTACTGATTCAGCTAATACACTGAAGGTCACCTACAAAATAAATCTTCATTACATTTCACAGAAAGTAACTGCCTCCAACTAGTTGTTTTCTTTAATTAAACACTAATGTAACAAGAGAGAAAATAGGCTTCAGGGTTGCTGCATCTGTTGATACAAGAGGAGTTTACTGCTTTGATGTAATGCTCTCCAATATTAATTGAACAAAAATAGAATGTCTCTCCATCTGACATCTTGATTTTCAACACAGATACCATACACACCCTTAAATTCAGACTGACCCTTTGCTCATTCTGAAACTACATAAAAGAACTGTAAAGCCATATGACAGTTTCACACCAAACCCGTTTTTTTTATTTCTATCATATAGCTTGTCTTCTACTTTCTAAAAGGTATGAAGTAATTAAGAAATTAAGTATTTTTCTCCCCAACTGTACAGTCTTCTATAACAAAATCTACTGCTTCTCTCCTTAAAGATGAATTCTGCATGTACAGCACAGCAAGCTTTGGA
The DNA here is from genome assembly GCA_034783455.1 of Micropsitta finschii. Taxonomy (NCBI): domain Eukaryota; kingdom Metazoa; phylum Chordata; class Aves; order Psittaciformes; family Psittacidae; genus Micropsitta; species Micropsitta finschii. The sequence goes on along the minus strand of JAVHNF010018612.1, from coordinate 11,207 downwards.
GAAAGATCAAAGAGAAACATGCTAAGTTCCAAATTAATGGATTGTCCTCTTTCAATTTTTTTTTACACACAGAGCAAGCTGTGGCCTGGTTCTTATGTTAAATTCTGTGTTTCCTGAAAGTTCCGTAGAACTTCAACATTTTTTCCAATATTGTTCTATGTTCTAAAACCATTATCAACTAGAATACAGACAAATCAAATCAAATGGCTGCAGTTTAGTATAGTTTTTCCCAGCACAGACATCGCATAAAAAAAGTCAAACCTCAGTATATGCACCCACCCAGATGAAGATGAAAAATCCCCCAACAAAGCAAACACAACCAAAAAACAACACCGAAGAGATAACAATTAACATGAACCAGAACTGTCCTGGCATTTGGAGAACTATATGCTCAAAGAACTATGCTCAAACAAGAGTCAAATACACTGACTTTTTCCTGAAGACTGTGTTCAGCATTCCTGTGAAATTTAAGAAGTCCTGAAAGATTACAGAGAATCATCCCAATTTCTACATCCAATTAGCAAAATGACAGTTTTAAAATTGTCAGAAAGCTCCTGCATAGTTATCAAACGGAAATTAGTTAACTTCCAAAGAGTATTTGGCAGGAACTACAATTTTTATGCCTGTAGTCATATAGCAAGGTAATTTCTTTCACCAGATCTTCTGTCCTAACATGGTAAAACAGAAGCACTGTGACGGGGAAATGCTTTAGAAAATGTTGCTATAGTGGCAAAGCTCCCAATCAGAACACCGTGGGGGGAGAACTAACATATCTGCTAATTTCAGTTTCAGCAAACTTTTTCAATAGAGAAAGACACAGCAGGCAGGAATGCTAACAGCTCCAGGAGGAAATGCTACAGCTGAGACAGGGGTTGGTGATAAAAACCCTGAAAAAGTAGCGCAGTCAAACGTCATTTTATAGCCAATTCAGTATTTCGCATTTTTTCTAGTGGTTTTAAAAAACAAAGTTCATTTTACAAATAAGAAATCATTCCTTTTTGTTGTATGTGATTTAGGCAGCTATATATATAAATGTACATTCACATACTGTGAAGAATTCTAGTAGAGCATATAGTATTTGACAGTAAAATAGGTAACAAGATAAAACCTGGTGTACCTGATTTTCTTTAGAACACAAAACTCAAGAACCTGAGTAATATACCAACTTAATGCTTGCCCCAACTTAATGCTGCACTTTTTTTTTTCCGTAATTACAAAATAGGGATAATTTAAGCCTATTTCAGAGTCATGACAATTTATTGTTCATGGTATCAGAATGGCCAAATCTGCACTGAAGTGCAACTATTCCAAGAGTTTTAACGTCTGGGTTCCTGTTATGTGACCTGAAAGTTTAGGGCTTTGGCAAATCAATGCTGCTTTTTATGGGCTCAAGATTCCAATTCTGTTTCCTGAAACTCAAACGTTAGAAGACATTGTAATAAAAAGCTTAGTTCATCATACATTTTTACGTCCCTAGACTTCCAGTCTCACTTCATGCTAGGATAGATTTATTAAGCTGTTTCTAAAACTTGAGAAAGTTTTGATGACAAAAGTAAGACCGTGTTTAAGTCCCATTTTCACTTTACAAACTGACAAATTTAAGCAACTGCAGTATTAGCAAGCTTACCACTAACACGAGAGCTGTATTACTAATGACTCTTGTATCTCTGAACAGCTCTTCTAAGAGTGGTGAAAAAGTAGTTTGGTTGCAGCCATTAATAAACCCCTAAACCAACCAACCACCTTGAAACTCATTAACACCACACAAATTTTCTGTAATTACGTGCTCATTAGCTATCGTCTTCTACAAGTGTTCAACTATGGAACTCATTTCCCATCTTCCACATTCAAAATAACCACAGAACAAAAATCCTTGTTTAATAAATATTGAAGTTGCATAAATGTAACAACTACAGGAAATAGTAACACATACATGCACGGTATTTTACAAAAAACTGCTTTAGAATAGCAGCTACTTAGCTTAACGTCATTTCTGGAGCACAAATGCACTTCTGAAGCACAGCACTGACTGAACAGAAGAGTTCTGGTTCAACATCACCCTCATACAGGCTACATGAACATGGCCATTTCAGCCACTGCTTGTCTGCAAGTGTAACACAGGCTGTTCAACTGCTGAATCAGCAGCTGTGACTTTCTTTTTTCTGCTATATCCTTACCTTTTGCAGGACAATTTGCAGAAGAAAGATTTGACAGATCAGACATGCAGTTTGCAAGAGATCATAACAACCCACCCAACTTCAGTTTCTTGGTTTCTTGTTGGCTCCTACTTTCTGATGAATAATGAAAAAAGATGCTAAGTTCCTGAGAGGTACACAGAGATCAGAGACCCTTGAGAACAACCCTCTCTACAACAGGAAACAAAAGAAACTCTACAGGGGGAATACATTTAGCATACAAGGATTTTGAAAGCAATATTTTGGAAAAGATTAATCTAATTTCTTGGTTTATGAAAAAAAATAAAAATTTAAATGTGACATCCTACAACTTTGAACACTTAGAAGGGAGAAAATTTATTTGTGCAGAAAAGAGATCTTCCAATGTTGATGAAAGAAAAACCCAAGTCTAACCACACACTCTTGATGGCTCGATTACTGCACAGTAACAGATCTCTTAATCAAATACATTTAAAAAAAATCATCGGATTTGTGTTAAATTTTAATTTCCTCTCTTGAACACAACTGCTCTTTCCAACAGAAGTGTTCTGTGGTGTTTTGCTTGTTTGTTGGTTGAAAAACAATAAAGAGTGGAGGATTTTGCCTTCTTAAATAAAATATTTAGAAAAAATGGTAAGTTTGCTTTAAGTTTACCAAATCAACCTAACAGTTATTGACAAGAAAATCTCCAGGGGAGTGAACATAAAACTGTTTGCTGAAATCTCTAAGCCACAAAGAATTCTGGAAATTTATCTTGGTATGAATGCAGCCAGCAAAAGTCCAAAAAACCTACTAATGGGAAAGTACTGTCACTGGTTGAAGCAAACAGGGTTATTAAAAAGTTCTGCTTCAGAATAAATTTATAGTGCTTCCAGAAACTGCAAAGTAAATGCAAACACTGTTCAATGATGATGACTGATATGATGAAATAAGAGGCTACTGTCTTCTCATCAAACATTTGATGAGAAAAAGAAGTAGTTCCAGAGCCACTAAGTTTCATCAAGATTGTGAATGGTCACAACCACAAGGTAAAAAAGGCTATTTCCTAAATAAGGACTTTGTTAACCCTAATAGTTTGTTCAACAGATTTACTCACTACACTTAGCTCTCGCTTTACAAATTATCTAAAGCCAGACCTCAACGTGGAGTTGCTAGAAAATTAACTTTCAATTCAAGCAATGTACCCTTGACTGTATTTTGGGCAAAGATCTGATATGACCTAAAGGATAAACACCACATTTTAACCATGCTGTAGCTGTGCTTGTATAGCTGTGCAAGAAAATTTTACCAATATTTGAAAGAAATTTCCTCAATACTGGCTTGTTCAATGGAAGAAAAGTTTACCGGAATTTGAAGGAGAAGCTTCTTAATACTGACATATACAATGGAAGAATTACATAAACATTTTCCAAGGATATTCCCATTAAGAGTATTCTTAGTAAACCTACATTAAGAATCATACTCTGGGATGCTAAACTCAAACAGCTGAAGCTGTTCCTTGCACAAGTTCAGTTAGCTGCAATTACACAATAGTTTTGCCCTCAACAAGGAGCTTGGATGATCAGTACCATAGAGCAGAGAAACAAAAAAGAGTGACTAGAAACCAGTCACCAAGCATTAGCTCACCTGTAAAATCCATTTATGTATTTGCTGCCTCAAGAAATATTCAAGTAATCTTAACCCTCAATGAAATTCAAGGACTATTTTACTAATTCAGTTATGTTTTGGAACCTACTTTTCTCTGCCTTCTAGTTTAACTAAAAAGGACTCTGCTACATTACAGTTGCACTTACATCCCAGATCTGCTTCAGTAATAAACATTCATGTCATTTTCATAAATCTTCTGATAATGCTGTAACGTATTTTTATGTCCTAGATATTATTCTAAGAATACATAAACCAGAATCTGCACATCCCCACATAAGCAGAGTGATTTACTTATTAGAAGACTTAAGAGATAATACCAAATAATGAGTTAGATACACATACTTCCTTCTAAATTATTAAATAACTACTGAAATATCTCACTAAACTGTTTGTATTTTGTGCTCTTAAGTTCCGAGTATGTTAGTAGAATGAAACAAGACTGATCAAGAACAGGAGTAGGACAATGTAAGTTATTCTCAGCCTTTTTCATACATAATGTTACATATATTTTTCCCATACCACAGCACATATTCTAACCACTATAAAACAATTTCTTATCTGAAAACTTTTCCATGCCTAGTTAGGGATCTGAAATCAATATACTTTGACAACATTTTTATGATTCATGTGAATGTATCATGTGATATATTCTCCTGGTTGAAGGCCTTCACAAAGTATGCACTTCTGAAGAGCACCGTGTTTCTAGTCAGTGAAATAATGAGCAGAAAAGCTCTTCATATTTGTAAATACTTTTTTTTTTTTAAACAAAAAACTGACAAACACCTTCCTGAGAAGAAAGATAAAATCAAGAGGTATTTTCAAACTTTCATACACTTACAATGCGTTTCACAACAAAGGATATTTCCAAATTAAAAGTCTTTTCCTGTCAAATTCTGAGAAATAATGCGGGCAAGGACACAAAAGCATTCCATAGCTTTATTAACGACAAGGCTCACTGATCTGTGAATAACCTGAAAAAAATGAAGATTATTGAGTTACTTTACCAATCTATCCATCCATCACTAGTGAACAGGTCTCAGAATGATGGATTATTTCACTTCCCTGATGTTTATCCCAAGAAAGAGTTTCTCCTTAGAGGGAAAAACAAACAACTGATCCTACAAACAATCACGCTAACTAGCCTACCCGTTCTGCATTCATCTGCCGATAGAGTGAAAAGAAATATATCAAGTTTGTCTTAAAAAACCAAACTACATCAAAAGTTTTACCATTTCACTGAAGTGCCAGTGAAAACAATCAAAAGGAAAGCAGCACTGCAACCACTCAGACTATTCAGTATTAGTGAAAACAAGGTAAAGCTGACAATTGTAGGTAATATCAAATTAAATTTTTGGCTCCAAAGAAATGGAATAATCCTAAGTGACCAGAGATATATGAATACAAAAATACATATTTTGAAATGTAGGACTGAACTCACATCTTAGATGCAGCCTATGTTTTTTAAGTCACCTGCAATTCTTTCACATTTGCAGAGAATTGCATACATGCTAAGACTCAGATCTGTCCTATCTGACTGTCACAAGGAATAACAATTGAATTTCTCATTAAATGCTGATTCATACAATTCATATACAGACAAGTTATACATATTGCTTTACTTATTGTAGAGACATGATACTTATGTATAGATTCAAATGAAATGAAATTCTAAAGTGCTTATTACAGTCAGGTTTCCTGAAGTCCGCCCTTCATTTCAGAACACTAAAACCTTCCTAGAGATTCTAACAGGCATATACTCAGAAATATTGAAGTACCTGAGACTACCTCGGAAGCTGTGACATTTGTAGGAGATAACAGCTCAAATGTAAGAGTAAAAACTGATTATTAATTTTTGAAATACATACAGGAACCTTTAAATCAATCACATGATCCATCATACCTCAGCCTGGACTCTCAATCTTCTCGTAAATACAGGGATTGAAAGAGAAGAACTGTCTTAATCAGAGCTTTCATCCATCACAAAATTACTACTGCCATTGGCACTGACACAAAAATGACTTATTTCAACTAGAATCTGTAGCAACTGCTTAAAAAAGGTTACATTGTCCACCAAATACATACACTATGCACAATTTCAAAGCCTATTTATAGGAAACGCAAGTCATTAACTGACTACACGTAAAAGATAGCGAATCACCAATTCCTACAGCAAAGCAGCTGAAGAGATTCTACTACCTCAGCGCCTACTACCATGACCACATATGTCAATTCTTGGATGACTCTCAACAAAAAGGAAAAAGACATGATGTGTCTGTCACCTCTTAATAGCCTTTATGAGATGGCAGACAGCACAGACTCTCCAAATCCCTCCAAACCGTCAAATGGGAAAAACTGAATTACTACTCCTCAGAAAGTCTTGCAAGTACGAGCATACAAAGGGAAGCAGGAGCCCAGAAAAAAGAATCTGAAACCAACTGAAGAGAAACTATGCACAGTCCCCCCCTCCAAAAAAATTCAGTGTCCATAAAGCAACCACAGAGAAAAATCACAGAAGACAGACCACAACCTATAGCTGACTTCAGCTCTCATCCATTAAAAACCCACTGGTCACAGGCAAAGAGAGTCACAATTGAAAGCTTCCAGAAAGACTTCCCAAAGGAAAACTGAAAGTAAGAGGCGTATTTTACTGAAGAGAACTGTAAAAGTGAACTTTACGACACAATATTTGGAAAATAGCACTTTCAAACACTCCTCAAAAGCGTTAAAAAAAAATATATCAAAAAGCTTTGGCATCTGAAAAATTGAAAGAAAGGAGATTCAGGTGACATTAGAGGGAAAATATGGAAGCTGTCAGTTTTAACATTTAACTCCTACATAAAAAAATATTTAGGATATTCCCTAATGTTTTCTAAAACCAGAAAGCTATCACAATCACACTAACGATTGTAAATGTTGTATCACTGAGACTTCACCATTTTCAATGCCCAACCATAGTTTTTCTTCAGTGACATTTTTTCAAAAAAATGAAAGCTGTATTACAGATTTGCAACAAACAATTTAACAGCAGAGTGCAAAACACACACTGATTTCCCTCGATGCTTTACAGGTTGAAGTTCAGGTATCTCATATTTACCATACCAAATATAAAGGCTTTTCTTGATGTTCCTCAAGAATGAGCTATTACTATATTTATTTTTACTAAGCATACTTCTGCTACTTCATTAGACAGGAAGAGACGTAACAGTTTCA
>JAVHNF010018611.1:0-12326 GCA_034783455.1 Micropsitta finschii | reverse complement strand
AACTATAAACATTGGTGTTATCAGTACTGTCCCCAGGCCGAAAGTCAAAAACACAGCGCTGCACCAGCTACTAAGAAAGAGAAAAAATGACTGTTACTGCTGAACCCAGGACACCCAGAAGTAATAAAAATGGAGAACTTGGTGTTTTTTATACAGCTACAAGATACTTGGGAAATAAAATACAAAACAAGTTCAAACTGTTCAGAGCAGCTGGTCAGCAGTGAAAAATAGATGCATTTTTCTTGCATGTTTGTTTTCTCCTTTATTTTGATCTGCTTTTCAGACAGAGACAAGTTAAAATAAGATTGTGTTACTCAGGAGGTAAAAAAAAAAGAGCATTACCATATTCAATTTCCCAGAAATGTCTATTGTAGCAGCAAAAGCAGATGGCACCAGAAACAAATGAACATCAACTATTCTTGAAGTGAAGTTTGTCTAATTAGAACAGGTTGGTTTTGATGAAGATAATGACCTTGGAAAAATTCATCAATTTTTATGCAATAAAAAGAAATTGCAGCAAACATTTTCAATACATCCAGTCAGGGAGTTAATTTAATTGGCCTGCCAAGGGTTGATCTTGCAGAGGTCTGAGCACTTTTCCATTTCTTGCTGCACTGACACAGAGATAAAGGCACTTGAAACTTGCAGGAGCCCGCTGCCAACATAGACACCCAAATGAATGGAGCTCAATTTGATCAAAGGCATAGCTGTAACACTGCAAACCCAAGTGCTTTCTTTGACCTATTAGCTGGGCATTTGCTGATGTTCATTCTGAAAGACACACACCTACACTGAGTTAACTTTTGCCCTGTAATTACTATTTTTAGGCTGAAAATATAATACGGGACTGTAGATGCTATGGCCATGGGTGCAAGTGATTTCTAGTGATGTGGATTTCAAATATTTATTTTGTTGGGTTTTTTATATATATATATATATATATACACATGAACACACACACATATATAAATATGTATATTTTTCTTTTTTACCTATATGGTGCTGAGTCTTAAGGAGTCCATTACCACACAGTTCCGAATGGAGAAAGGGTAGGTATACGGCAGGACAATAAGACATTACCATATGCAGTTTGTATGGTATGGCTGTGAAGTTTCTCCCTGTCTGCTTAGGAATCTTGTAGAGATTTCCAGAAGATTCTGATTAAATAATTTCTATTTGAAGAGCACTTTGTGCCTATGATTTTAAAGATTTTGGGCCTATGATTTTTAAAGATTTCACTTACCTTTTCTATTATTTTCTTCCATTCTGCTCAAAGAGAACTTGGATTTTCCATGCCTGACATCTCTCTCTGCCCTGTTATAACTGAAGCCAGTTTTCTCTTTGCTTTTTGCTGTGAAATTCTATGAGAGAAAACATAAAGGTAGCCCCATACTACATCTAGTTTTTATCACTTTTGACATTATGTGGGATTTGAAGTACTTCCCCTTGTAACATGCTCCCTAAAGTCTCCAGAGTAATTGCCACAGAAAACAAAAATTAAGACTTTTTGACTGCCCATGTCTATCCTACAAAATGATATTCTTGTTTCTTCTACAAACATTAGAAATCAGACACCTGAAGAAAAGGGATAAAACGAATATTCTCTGGAACAATCTCCTCCTTTCAAGCACTTCTGAGAACATACAATTCACATCAAAACAAAGCAAACTTATAAATTCCTTATCTAGTCATTAAAACATGGATGAATATGGACATTAGTAATTCATCTCAGGTTTTTCAGTGAAAATTAAAAGAAAGTCACACCACTCTCCCTCCAAAATGGCCCAATACCACCAATTTAGCAGAGTTTAACACAATTTGGCAGTTAAGATATAGAAACAGCCACTGGGTAAATTGAAGAAGGTCCAGCTTCAGCTCCACAGATGTAAGCAGTAAATCATTACAGACTACTTCTGAGAGTTTACCCAAGAAATAAAACTTTGTGAAACAAATTCGTTTCTAAGAAAGCACCAAAATTAAGTACAAATGTATTTAACCATAAATACAATGTTGACGCTTTTTCACGTATGCCAAAAGTCTCAGTGTTTTATAGAAGTTGGTCTCAATGATTCACAAAATATGCCAAATATTATTTATGGTTGGAAAATGTAGATACAACTCAAAATTTAGAAAAGCTGCAATCTAAAATTGAGGGTTAAAACCAGCAAAGATATATTTTCAGAATATTGCACATGATTTTTTAAATACAAAATAAGCAACACATCTGACAAAGGAAAAAGAAAGAGAATCAAAAAAACCCACCCTATCTCTAACATAAGGTGATATTTATTAGGATTAGAGCTATTATAATGGTGAACCCTGACTTGACATTCAGGAATAAGGTTTTGTCAGTATGAATAGAAAAAGAAAGGAAGGAAACTTGAAAACACAGAGCCACCAGAGCATTGCCATGTAATATGAATATATTAATGTTTGTCAATTGCTAGCTGAAGCACACTCATTTCCATATCAGTTACTGGAGATGATTACTTAACATTTTAGTTAATATTCAGTGTTAATTAAATAGGCTGACATGAGAGGCATGGATCAACATCTTTGTCTCTTCTCTCATTTATTAAAGCACCTTTGGCCTCAGGACAGTAAAGGATTTTGCTACTTAACACTAGCATCATTAAGTGTATTAAGCATCATCTCAGCAAAGAGACCTTGAATTTTCCAATAGTTTTCTGTGAAGTTTCCTTAGTCTGCCTCTGAGTACCATAAGTTAATTCACTGCATTCAGCACAACTTTAATGGGGAGAAGATCCACCAGGTTCACATCCAAGATGTTAGAAAGATTCAGCCAGAAAAAAAAAGCTTTGATTTAGACATTTTGGCCCCCTGCTTTGGTTTTTTCTTCCTTACGAAGGTTTGGATAAGCCATAAAATACTCCAGGCTTACCCAAGTCTGGTTCTTTTGTGATTTCTGACAGCTGCAACATTGGCAGCACTGTTGGATTTAATTAACCTGACAAAATGTCTACTGGCCCTCTCCCTCTGGAAAAGGAGATTTTGTTCACTGAAGAAGTCTCAATCATTAGGACAGCTCTGGGAGCTGTGAAGGATGAAGTTAACTGACAGATGTCCTTGTCCATATCCATGAACAAAAAGGCACCTGATATGCCAGATTGAGAGAGTGGAACCTAGAGAGTTTATGCTCATGCCTAACATGTTATACACAACTAAACGCATCACCCTGCCCAGCCTGGATGATGACTGAGCATGGCTGTGTCATGCTTTGTAGCCTAATGGGGATCACTGAAACACAGTAAGGTTGGCTGGGATTTTTCACTTCCAGAAAACTCTAATAGCTTCCAGAAAACTCATAATGCTTCCACAAAACTGGCTGGGAGCCTGTCACAGAGACCCTCTGGGTGACGCAGCTCCATTCACTGGTTCCCAGGACATGCAGTTTTGTTTCTCACTAAAGCAATATGAGAAAGCTACCTCAATTTCCCCAAAATATACTGATAAGAAGGTATTTATGTGCGGACTTGACTTTGCCACACAAGCATGGCTGTAACTGTAGCATATAGATGAGGTCTTGCCAAGTGTTTTTCTGCTCCAGTCCCTCTAACAATTACTTTGATCTCTGAAAGCAATAGAAGCACATTAACAGAAATAGGCATGTAACAGTAAATAGGATATGACAGCATCTTTCCTCTCTCAACAGGATTCCCTTGCTTATGATTTCTCTCAGCCTCTTTTTCTTCGCTCTTGTCTAACAAAAATCTGCAGCTGGGATGTTCAACGTGTTTAGCACCAGCATTTCTTGATTTCTGTTCTCTGCAGCCATGAATAAAGGAAAATATCCTGACTAACCCTACAGATCTCTGCTCAAGGCTACAACCAGTGAGTTTTAGAAGTGCGTGGTATGATAAGATGGAGCTGCCAAGTCCTGTTCTGAGAAGCATGTTCCAACATGAGCTATCTCTGTGTCAGGGTCCCCCTTTACCTACATAAGTCACGGTCTCTGCTGGAAAAGCAAGATGAAAACATCAGTAATCTTGCAGTCCTTCACCTTCAGGCATGGCGTTTTCTGCCTGTTCTGCCCTGCTCTTAATGTGCTGGTCCCGTGATTTCTGTACTGGTTTCATCCTACCTGGATGTTCCCAGAGGAAGGAGCTGGTTTTCCTCACAAAAATTATTTTGTTGTGCTCAAAGGGGAAAGCTCTTTTAGCCTTCACCCATAAATCAAGCTCCATGTTACTGCTCCTGTTCCAGCTCACATTCATCTTCCTTTGCCCATTGCACAGGAAACTCCAAATGAGGCCTCACCACTGCCTCTCATAAGACGCGACGATCTCCTCACTTTCACACATCTGGATACATGCGGGTTTCTTTATGAGTTAAAAAACAAGGAAAAAGTGCCTTTGGTAATATAGCAATTAAAATTCAGGATACTGAGATCACGAACAGCTGCAGACATGCAAAGAAGAAATCCCACAGCCCTGTGTGTTTCCTTTAGGAATCACATAGCATGGCCTTTGCCTCATAGGAACCAGACCATTTGGATGGTGGGCTTATAGTCCCCTTCCTGTTATCCCCAGCTCCTACCACACATTATGAAATCTAGTTTAAAGTGACTCAGCAGTGCTGGGAAGGAAAGCAGCTCTGGATGGTGGATTATTATCTGTTGGGGCAGTGCATAAGACCACAGGGAACGTGTGTGACCCCCGAAGAAGTCCCTTTAATACCAGGAGGGATTGGGAGGATTTAAAGTGATACAAATTGATGATCCAGTCTTTTCTGTAAGTAAACACCGAATCTTTGCCCTTGCTTATGGATTGCATATGCATTTATAAATCCATAGGAAACACAACAGAAGCTGTTTGTGAATACTAACATAAGAAAGTGCAAATATCATTTTTAAAAAATGGAATTTTTGATTATTTCCATTAGTGTTGGGTTTTTTTAAGTGATTCTATTGCAAGCTTTTAAGAAAAAGAACTTTTAAAAATCTCACTTCCCAGAGTCATTCCCACTGCTCGGAGAACAGCAAGATATTTACCAAGGATAAAATGAATATTGATTGCTTACTTTAACACAGTCACATCCCACAGTCAAGGCTGTCTTTGCAAGTGCTCATTCATTTCTCATCACAGCCAATACACAGACTTTAAAACAGGGCTGAATAAACATGGGCTTTAGAAGCTGACACCATATAAAGCGTCCCTTAAAGTAATTTTCTTCTCAGAGCATCAGCTGTGGCTGTTCTTTTCCTGATGTACATGAATGGGCTTCAGCCAGCAGCCATGAGGCTCTTGGTGCTGACCACAATGCTGTGGTCTTTGCATACTGGTTGCATGCTGGGCATGTAATGTCAGCCCAGCAGGTCCTCTGTACCTTAGGCTTTTCCATTTCTAGCCTCAGTAGGCTCCTCAGAATAATTATGTGCTTGGAATGGATTAGAGAATCTCTATACCAGGACTGCCAGAAGTACATGTAAAAATCTGTAAGCACACCAATGTCAGCTCCCCGAGAAATGAAGAGTGTCAGCTACTCCTTAGCCTGCCTCTGAAAGATGGGGACCATTACATGGTACAAAGGCTGAGCAAAACCATGTTGCTTTGGTTTAGACCAGTGGCTTTAGGAATGGAATTGTTTTAACTTAAGGGCATTTGCATTTTCATCTTACACTGAAGCTATTGTGTACCTCTGAATTTGCAACAAATATCTGTCACTCTGAAATCATACTTTCCAACAATAATCTATTTAGTAAAATGACTTTGCTGTTTGTGTTTTATCCCCTGGTTGTAGGCAGCCTCAGATCTTTCTGCTTCTCATCAAAGGAGTGCTAGGAAGTGATTCCATAAGGACACTAAGGCCTAAAGAGGCTTTCACAGCCCAAGGAGAAATACAACACAATCCTTAGGATCTCAGTGTTTTCTTAAGATGCTGAGTCTTCCCTAGCCAGCCTGGCTCTTTTCTGCAACATTAATGTGGTTGCATTTACCACCATCCTGGGCCAGCTGGTATGGACTTGAGTCCAGACTGGTCAAAACTGTCACCCTGTAAGGCAGGCTCTATCTACATTCCCTGCACTAGGACAGGCTAAAAATAAGGTGTTCATTTCTGGAGTCAGGCTCTAATTAGAAGCAGTGTTCCTCCAGACACTGGAATTGGGAAAGACTGGGAGCACTGGGTTACCTGCAAAATATGCTTTTGAATTCAGTTTTCAAAAACTCTGCATCGTAGTTTCCTCCTTTGACTTCAACTGAGGTATTCTATTTTCTACTAGTGAAAAATACAGACTACTGAGCAGCTTGATGTATACCTAAAAGAAACTCAAAGCTTACATCTGAATACCGCCCCAAGATAGAGTTCACTGCTAACAAAAACCCAGTGAAGGGCTGAGATTTTGAGATGGTTAGAAAAAAATCAGAAAGAAAAATCAAGGTGCTGATGGAGCTCTTCACAAGGGACACTTTTAACCAGGAAAGCCCATAGCCAAGACGTATCATCGATCCAAATATGACAGTGCAAAATATCACAGTCTGGTAGTGAAAACGGAGATTGCACATATCATGGAAACTCATCAGTCTAAGGAAAAAGGGTAAGTGGCAGCCTAACTGAATAAAATCAAGACACTCCAGTGAGGTCCAACAATAATGCACATATGAGGGTGGATGGGGACTAAAGGAAGAGTACTTATCACATCCCACTTGTTTTCAATGCTGGAAGAAAAGGTAACATACAAAGAGTAGCATAAATGATGCTATGGGGTGAAGAGATGGGGAGGTGGTGAGAATGACCTGATGGTATGCTTTGATCTGGAGAACAGTATTCAGTGAGGTGCTGTAGCTGAGCATAGTACAGCCTTGCTAATCTCTGTTTAACCCAGGCATCCCATGGTAACAGCAAGCATCCATAATAGAAAAGCATCTTGCATAATCAGGGTGAAGACACAAAATTCTCTCGAGGCTCTGTGTCCCCCTTATGCTCATATAATCACTGTAGGGCACTCCTTGCCCGAAGAATCACTTTGAATAAGAAAACTATGAATATAAGTGAGGAACTCTTCCGTTCTAGCAATTTATGCAGGGGTTTCCTAAGGTCAAAATGCACATTTTCTGTTTGCTTTTTATTTCTCATCCTAAAGAATTTTTTTTATGTGCTACAATTCCTGGACTTCACTAACCCATTCCCATTATCTTCTCCATAAATTATTTTTCTACCTTTACTGGAGGCTTTATATTCACTGCAAAATTTACCTTGGTGAGCAAAAGCATCGTGCACTAAATTTTCTGGTAGAGAAAATGCTGCATTTTGGGAAGAAGCCAGAGACAGTCACCATAAATCTGGGAGCAACACTCTGCTGTGAAGCCAGGCTCCACGTGCCTCCCTGTGATCAGGACTTGCTTTCTGCCCGCAGCCATAGACCATTCCAGTAGCAGGTTGCTCACAGGTCACTGGGGTGTTTCACTAATGCCTGCTAAGAAGAGATGGACAGTTAGAAGCTCATCCTCATTTTTAGGTTCTCAATAACTTTTCCAACAGGTTTCAAATACTGTGATTCAAGTTAATGCTGACAGCACAAACTTACTCATAGATAACTGAGAGTATGGAAACAACTGAAGAAAAGGGACAGATTATGCTGTTCTGGTTCTGTCCTCAACAGAAACAAATAAAGAGAAGGCGCTGTCTGCTGAAAATTGCTTTATTACGCTTGTCAGTGAAACTTCTTTGTAGTTTCAAGAGATGTTATATTTTTTAAGTGCTTCAGTAAAGCACACAAAGGGAAGAAAAGTGATGACCTTACTGGCATGGGCAGGTTTGATTCCTGCTCATGTGTTTTCCCCCCACTTCTTTCAGAGTTGGGGCACTTTTATACTTTCACAGGTGAAATAGAACAAGAGCAGGAATGGAAACCTATTTTCCAGACAGCTTTGGCTTTTGCTGTTTATATGGTGAAGCTTCCATTCCTATTAAGAAATTAGCTACAAAGGAAAGCTGACAGCCAGCATTCCTTGTCGCTAGACAGCACCACTGCTAGGACATAGCAAATTCCATACTCAGCTTGCCTGTCAGCATTGAGGGTTTTACAAGAACAAATTCTGTTTGTTTAGATGTTAAGCAGAAACAAGGACTCTGAGAGCACCCTGGACTAGCTCATTGTGAAGCTGCATCTGCAGCGAGCATAAAGGAGAAAACAAAGCCACATCTAATTGCGGGTGAACAATTACAATATGGCATGGCCAACGGCATAAATAGATAATAATGTAAGCAGAGTATGATTTCAAATCAGGAAATGGCTTTATTCAATGCTAATCAGCTGCTGCAACCAATTGAGGAAAAATAATGTATGTCTTTGTTGCAAAATTCCAAATCCTAGTCCGACCCCATCTTGCAACTTGTTTTGTTTGCTGGTATCTGTAAACAGCCATATGACATGTGTTTATTAGAGAAGGAGTTTAGGGAATTCACAGGCAAACAAATCCCTGCATGCAAATGAGTTTGATTTTTACTTCACTTAATCCAGGCTTAGATGCTGAAGAACCGATGTCCCTTTATTTCACATGACAGCTTCAGGGAAGTCTGTAAAATTCTTATGCTAAATCTATTCTAACTGAGCCAACCCACTGTGGACTAAGCAAACACAACCAACTGTGGACTAAGCAAAACCCCATCATTTTTGTAGCTTACTTGCAGAAGTAGCAAATCCAGGACCTGCTTTTGGTGTAGGATGAAGAAGAAAAGTTCCAGGTTCCTTGTAACTATTTCTTGCTTTGTCAAAATTTTAGAAGCAGAATGAGGCATCCCTCACAGCCTTTCCAACCTGGCTGAGGCACTGGCATTGCTAAGCATGCAGTCGATGCTGCGGTACCAGGCCAATACAGGAGAGATGTCAAAACGCTGTCCACAAGGATGAAGGGAGGAAAGGTAGGTACAGATTTTATTCTTGCATTAGTGCTGTACCAGCCATGCAAAGACCTAGAGAAAGAATCCAACCCTTATACTGAGAAAGAACAAAATTCCTCAAGAATTCAATTTGAGAGAAAGATTCTTCCTTGCTTCCAAAAAAAATACCCCAGGAAGTCTTTTGCCCCCAGGCCATACTGCCGCATTGGTTGTCAGGGATGGCCTTCTCAAAATCCCTTTTTAACTCATCTTGTCCTTGAGAAGCAGCCTCCAACCCACTGTTATCATCAGGCACAGGCAAGGACTGAGCAAGAAGGAAACTGCATAGAACAGGAGAACGGAGTAGCTCTGGTCACAGTCATTGATTTGGTGGGTGCATTACAGTAAGATTTGAAAGTTAATTCTGTTGAATTAATTCAAACAAAGCATCTGATTTGTTACTAAACTTCAAACCAGGAAGTTTCACATCTTGCTAAAATACAGCCTCCATACATCACAAGTTAAAAGTAAACCTGAGAATTCCAGAAGTGATTTAGCAATCATGAAGAAAATCAATGCTCAGCTCTTAAAAATCCATGATTTCCAGCAAAACTGGATCCTCAGTTATATGAAATAACAAGGAACATTAGAAAATCAGCAATTATCATGTGGCTTCGAGCAACTAAAAATAAAGTGCTCATTTCTTTCCAAACAAAAAGCACTTTCCATCAAGTTTGTGTCAAATTAGAGCTCTGATGTGGCACCTGTCAGTCCTTCCAGTCTGCCTGATGCATTAATGTCACATCAAATATCAAGAGAAGTGCCTCAGCTGTAAAAACAATTCTCTCATTAAAGTTGCCAAATTTTTTGGGTTTGTTTTCAGTAGCTTTTTATCCTAACTGCCAACTTTGCAGGCAGTAATGTGGGTAGTGCTAACACCGTACCTATCATTCATCAAAGATTCTGTAATAGGAATTTAGTTCATAGTTTTATTGAAACTCTACAGGTCAGGAAAAAAGCAAGCTTATGGTTACGTAAACACTGAGGCTTTGCAAGGATAAAGGGCAACGAGAGCTTCTGTTGTGTGATATAAGATAGGCAGTTGAGTGGCTGAGATGTTAATGTGTTTGATAACACTGCGCTGCACATTTGGATACTGGATTATTAAACACAAATAAATTTCACCTTTGCATAGTATTCACAAGTTAAATTAGCTTTATTTGACCTGACTGGATGTACAGGAGGTGCATGGTGCTTTCCCCATTTACAGAAAACAACTATTCCCATGTTTGGAATGAGGACAATGTTACATGGTCAAAAAAATAATCATCCCCAAGAACAAGCCCAAGTTTGCCAAGATAAATTACATGTTGCATTGGACTCTGCTGAAAACAGCTGATGCTGACCTGAAACAGCACTCAAGTCTGCATCAGCTTGGAGCTGTGCTACATTTTTCTCTAGGTGGAACTGCTGCTTGGTTTGATATTGCATTCGCTTAGAAAGTCTTGTCACCACTCCCCGCCTCCCTGTCTACCTCCTAAATTATTGCTGCTGTTAAGTACTTCTGCTCAATAGGCTCAAGCTAGAAATACAGACTGCATCCTATCAAGTCCACTGTTGAAATAAACACTGAAATGTCAAGGGAAGAGTTCAGGGAGAGAAGCAAGGAATGAAGTGAGGAGACTGTGATTAATCAGAAATGATTTACCTGCGCTGCCAGTACTCAGCCTGGATGTTTCCTGAAAACATGAATAAAGACTTATTTACTTTGGGAACAAAACTCATTGAGAGCAGTTATGAGCCATCCTCCCGGGCAATATGCCAGATCACAGACCACACTTGAAACAGCTATAACTGCTGTGCTTAAAGAATGCAGGTCCTAAATGCTTTCTTTGCAACAGCACTTCAGCATTTTTACAAGGTCTGAAGAGAAATAAAAGAAACATTTTAATACGTTTTATGAAAGTTAGTGTCCAGCTGCCAAAAAGAACATTATGTTTCCCTTAGGTTTGTAATGGGATCAAGTATAGCTTGGTCTTTTCAGGCCTGGATTTTTCCACAGCTACAAAATAAACTGGTTCTGTAATTTGCAATGTATGATATGCAAGGACATCAACTGAGGTGACCTCAAGGACCTCTTTCGGCCTTCATTTCCCTGGTATGCCAAAGGTGAAGTATAAAACACATCGCCTGGAATGACAGGAGGTGAAAATAAAAAGGACAAAATAAATGAGGAGAGGATCTGTATTGCTGAAAGTTGCTCAGAGAAGATGAATCAGAAAATGCCCAGCTAGTTTAGATAGAAGATGACAGAAAGATAAGTTGGATGACTCCTTAGGATCCTTTCCATCTATTTTTAAATGACGTGTCAGACAGCACGCTATCCACACTTCAAGATTGCAACAGGAGTCTCTGCTTCCCTCTGTGTGCTCCTCTTTGCACAACTGCCACACTCACAGGTACCAAATTTTAGTGTATGTTCATTAGAGGGGTACTCCTTAAAGATGCTGGTGGCCTTTTCTCTCCATGTGTGTCACGACGTGAATGTTTTCATAAGCAGTGCTAGTAAATACATGTCGAAAAAGAAATTTTCCTAAGCATTCCTGAGAAACAGGCAATGGAGGTAACAAGGATAATTGTTTGGTGATCCATTCATCCATAACAAGCATCAGGAGAGGGACACAAATAACAGTAAATCTGGCTCACCATGATACCAGGTCTAGTTTGATGCCAGCAGTGTTTCATGTAGTCGATATCACTCTGCCACTTCACTGCCTTGTAAACCAGCAGCTTCTGTCACTGATGCTGTCCATGTGTATTTTTAGAAAGTGACTATTTGCAGACAACTTTAACCAGAAATGTTAAAAATTTACTTATTACGTGAATAACAGTGCAGGGCCTTTGTTGATGATTTCAGGATAACACAGTATTAACAGAAAAGAATAAACCTTTAGGAGAGTCTTCTTTAAGAGGAGTTAACAGCTGTGAGAAGTGTGAGGTTCTTTTCTGGTTTATATGTATTCTGTCTGTTGTCCCAGATTTTTGTACTGTTCCCTATCCAAGAGTTTTCCATACAGCATCACTGGTCTGATGAAGACTTTGAAGAGACTGATCAGACGCTGAGCTCCTGTAATCTCAGTGTAGCTTTTGATTGTTACAGATGAAAACAAAAATAAAACCTGAAACTCCAAGCAAAGCTGAAAATAATCTGAGCAATGTTATATAAAGGGAAAACCACTTTCTGGGATTTCCAATTAAAGCAAACCAGAAGCAGAAAAAAGCCAAGTGTTCAAGGCCTATATCTGGTCATAATTTTTCAGTGTCAATGTAATGGAGTTCTGATTAGTACATTGCCCTCTCTTCTTCAAACACTATTTTAGTCACTGACATATCGTTGATTCTTTATTAAAATGATAATGTTTAAAAGGCACTGACAGGGAACAAGATAAATCAAGGAGCATTAATCAGGCAGTCTATTTTTTAAC
>JAVHNF010018588.1:27193-37760 GCA_034783455.1 Micropsitta finschii | reverse complement strand
GCTGGTGACCTCTCCCTGTGGAGTGTACTTGGCACTACCCCATTCTGACCATGATTGCTAAACCAATGCATTAAAGGAAGCTTGCAGAGTTTTTCTGGCATAACAAGAAATGGGAAGATCGTATCTAATGAGACTTCTGGATCAGAAATGAGGGAGTTTTAGATAGCAATCTGAATTTAAAGAGGCTTAAGCTCACAAAATCTCTGAACTTTTGGAAATTGGCCATGAATCTGTGGGAAAAGTTAGGAAAGAATTGTTGCTGGGTGATATGCCCAAGGAGATTAATTGCTTTCCACAGTGCAGTTCAATGTGATGTTATTATATAAAACACTCAAAGTGGTTTAAATATCCTTTAGGCTAACGTAATCTCAGCCACATGTGTAACCTAATATCTGCGTATTGTTTCACTCTGCTTTTTAACTGGATTTAGACTGATGATTTAGGTCTTAGAAGCCACAGGCAGCTTCCTAGAACCTAAAATACCACCAAGTTCAGGATCTGATACACAATACAAGACTTCATTGAAATTTGTTAACCATTATCTGAGCGCACAGTTAACATCATTCTGCAAATAGCATTGACAGAAAGGTTTATTTACTGGCCTTGTCCAGAGACAAGTAATGTTTTATCCATTAGTAGTAAGTTGTTTTTAAAGTTGTTTACATTCTTTGAGGAAACGCGGAAGCTACTGCTCAGAGAGGTTAGAGGACATATGAGTTTATGGGCTTTTATTGAAATTATTCTTGAAGCGAATGCTAGATTACATTATTCATGTGACAGCAGATCAACAGCGTTGTGTCTTGGCAAACTGAATTTACTGTGGTTTATTTGAATAAAGAAATCCAAAGTATGGAAAAAAGGTCCCAGATCTTACCTTGATAACGGTGAAGAATTGTATCATTTTTTTGGCCCTACCCACAAGTGTTGCTTGCAAGTTGCTGCCTTCGTCAGATTACTGCTGGTCTCAGAAAGATGAGCAGACTACAAATGAAATTATTTGGGGGTTTAAGTAGAATGCTTAGGAGGTTAAAACCATGATAATCTGTTAATGAAGAGTTCTGAGGGGTTTAATTATTTTTCCTTCTCCTTTTTTTTTCTGTTTTCCCTGTAAGGGTAGATGTTTGTTAATTTAACAAGTAGGAATTCGTGATCTTTCCTTGAAGCTCTCCTTTGAATTATGTCAGTTGTTGTCCCATAGAAACCTTAGGTTATAAACTTCAAAGGATTCTCCTGAAGCCTCGAGGTGAAAGTAAGGGAAAATTTTAAAAGGACCTTCTCTCTCCTATGGAACTAAAGACATGGGAAATTGTGTCAGTCCAACTGAAGTTTGCTTTGAAATGCTGGGTTAGCACAACCGCAAGGCTGCTGAATCACAAAGGCGAAGTTCTTTCAAATTGTTACCGCTGCTCTTTTGTTCCTAATTCCAGAGAACATTTTTTAATGATTAATATACTTTTTCTTAGAATGAAATATTGCACTGGGCCAAGGTTACAGCATGCTATATTCCCTGAACATGTTTTAGCCCAGGAATAGTTGTAGAAATGCAATGCGAAACCACTGGGGCAAATAAAAACTAAGAGTTCCACGTTTTGTAATCTTACAAAGCCATAATTATATATGTTCTTTTTCTCCTAAAATAGATTTCTTTCTGGTTCTTGATAGTTATCAGACAGTGATTGCATCGTTCTGCTTTACTGGCTTGCTGTGCTGGTCTGTCAGCTCAGTTCTTGTGGCCTGAGTATAGGTTTTGATCCTGAACTAAGAAAGAAAAACTTTGCCTCTTTTTGCCTTATTTCACGTAATATCACAACTGGTATAAAAGAAAAATAAATACATTGACATAAAAATATGGCAAAAAATAGATGCATTACAAAGCCACTGTGGTTTTTAATTATTTACTTTTAAAGTAATGATGTGAAACTTTGACATAATTCTTGAAATACACAATTCACCAATTGCTGTTTTTCAGGATATTGATGACTGTGAAGGAGTTGTTCGTATATTACAGTACACTGAAAAGCTTCCACAGCTTGAAGTTTAAAGCTTAAAATAATTGACATTAGAAAAAGAAATACAAATGCACTTCTCTCTGACACACAGGGTGTAACCAGTTAATTTATAATGAAAAGCAAGATAGCTTTTTTTGAGTGCTCAAACTTAAATACCTCTGTCTACAAGAAAGGAAGTAGTGTGTGTCAGCAATCACAGATACAAGTACTCTATTTTAGGAATTCAGCAAATACCTATTATGGGTGGTCTTTTAAAATTTTTAGTTACAATCCTGTTTGCATTATCCGTAGAGAATGCATTATTCATGCTTTATTTAAGGAAAGGCATTTTGCCTTAACTTTGCATATGTACTGAAAAAAAATTCTGGAAAGGAATTTTCCCTATCTTCTCAAACTATTCTGAAGCTTCCATCACTCCGCTGTTCATAAATACCATTGACATTTTCATAGCTGATGCTTGTAATCTAACCAAGGCATTGGCTGTTTGTGCTTATTTTCTTACTATAAAAAGCTGTTGGACCTACTCTAAAACTTGCTGGTGTTATACTCATGGGATGGGATTTTTGACAGGTAAGCAGAACACCTCAGTGTGTACACATTCTTCATTTTTACTTACTGCTTATCAAAGCCTGTACTTATTTTTGCATGGTTGTAATCTTTATGTGTTCTTTGTAGTCAGCCTTCGTGTTGAGGAAAGGGTACAGAAAGCTCTGTCTTTAAAGATACGTTTTAAAGTTCTTGCTCTTACATTATCTCTGTTAGCATGGAACAGTTAAGTGAAGCTACAAAAGTTGTAACTGGGTTTGTGATTTGATCCAGGACCCATGAAAGCTATTTTGCATTCATCAGGCTCATAATGATGAAAGCACAATACTGTGTGATGGCACTATGTAGATTTTAGGATTGTTTTATAACATTTTATTGCTACAGTCTGTCATCTGATGAGAATGTTTATGTAAAGAATAGAAAATCTGCTCAGTCCATATCCGACAGCCAGGTATAAGTCACTGAAAACCCTTTTCAGGATATTGCCCAATTTGTGTGGGGTGGGGGAATTGAAGTTATTTTGTTTGTTTTAATAGGAACTACCTTGAATTCAGTGAAGCTATTGAGGGGTGAAAAATGGAAAATAAAACATTTGGATATGTTTGTGCAAAACCAAAACTCTGGCATTTTGTTCCAGGCCATTTTGACAAATTTGACCAATTGATAATGTGGTTTCATGGTATGTGCACAGTGATCTGAGGCCCTGCTGCTGGTGGATGAGGGCATCTTCCCCTCTGCTCCCTCTTGCTAGAGCTACCCAGCCTTTCCACTGCATATGTTCCTGTGAGCCTTTGTGTGGATGAGTTGTATCAGTTTGCTGCTAAGAGCTGAAAAGTGAAGTAGCAAAAAATTATCTGTGTGTCACTGAGCAGCTCTAACCTGCCTGACACTCACTGGTGCCTGCGAGGCACCACGTGGGGAAGAGGCTGTTGTTCTCCTCCATAGCAGTTCACTGCTGGGACCTTAAGCCAGCTGTCAGCCACGTAGCTCTGCCTAACCAGACAGCAGCAATGGATTTTCTT
Source organism: Micropsitta finschii (assembly GCA_034783455.1). Classification (NCBI taxonomy): domain Eukaryota; kingdom Metazoa; phylum Chordata; class Aves; order Psittaciformes; family Psittacidae; genus Micropsitta; species Micropsitta finschii. The sequence continues at coordinate 34,183 of JAVHNF010018588.1, read as the reverse complement.
CTTAAAAGAGTAATAAGAAAATTTGAACTGCAGTTTTTTCACATTGGTGTTTTGTGCCTGTAATCACCTTAGATGTGATCCTAAACTCTTGATTCTCATGATTGCTATTAAGTTGCTCATGAGAATGGAAAACAAGATTTGTGGGTCAGTTTTGATCCTTTTGAAGATAACAGTTATATTCCCACTGACTTCAGAAGGGTCAGAAACATTAGCCTTCTTTTTTTTCTGCTGTGACAGGAAAGAAGTATGTATTGCAGATGAGATGTGTCATTTTGTCATCTATTGGAAATTCAGCTCTTGGTGCTGCAACTATGTGAGCAGCATGTGCAATTGCTCTTTTGTTTCTGGGATTTGTGTTGGTTTTTTTTCGCTTGTTCTAGTGTTTATTGTTAATGAAGCCTCAGTAGTACTTGTTATACAAAAATTAATTATACTTGTAAGGTGACATGCCATAATTTCCCATCTTTGGAAGTAACTCTTTCACTTCTGCACAATATTAGATTACATGGATTAGATGGTATGTTTCCTGTGCAGTAGAGACCTTATAATGGATGATCCAAAGCAGAATGTAAAAATGGAAACTGTCTTTTACTGTGCACTTGGAAAGTAGATTAATGGAGTAGGCCAATTAGCTGATAAATAACTAATGTTCCAAAGTAACTCTCATTTAATTATGCTATTTACTTCTTGAGCTCAGATCTAATTATGATTTTGGTGCTTTCCTATGTGACTTTATTTAGGTCTAGAAAATTTAGCTGAAACAAAACCTACCATAATAAATTCTGACAGAAATGTGCATCTTTAGGTCTTAAAACAGTTAGGCTTGTAATTTAATTTACTTGACTGTTATTACAAAGAGTTTGGAGTTGGATAATGCATCCATTGTGCTTCTCTGTCGATTGCATTGCATGACACAACAAATACTCAATATTCCATTCTATAGAAACTCATCAAATGTTTTGCCAGACAAGAAGCAAAGTTGCTTCAGTTGAATTTTTATGTCTGATCTTCAGCCGAAGAGGTGCCCTGGTCTTGACCCTTCCTCTGTGTGCTAATGTGTGGAATCAGCAGTTTTCTTGGATTAGGCGAATGTTTAGGGTGTTGCCTCCAAAAGGATTGTCTGAAAAAGTCAGGAACTTTACAATTGCTTTATGTTAGCCTGTGGGTGTGCGGTTAATACTGGCTTATTGCAGCTTTAGGAACAAGTTTTGTGCATCTGAGCAGGAGGGAAAACCACTTTCTCACTTTGTTTCTGCTCTCAAGTGGAGAAAAACCCCAGGATAATACAGCTCCGCAGCCTCTTTTATTCCTGATACAAAAACGTTGAACCATCCCCTAAGTTACAAATGCTTCTTCATTCTGCTGTGTGTGTACTCATACAGTGATCTGCTTTCAAGCAAACATTAAGTAGGGTATGTTTTAATCTCTGGAATTTGTGGAGTATCTGTAGAACCAAACTGTGACAGTTTTCCAAAAGCATCTCAACAGCTCAGTGGTGTTTCCAGCAAGACCCAGGAGAACTCAACACATCTCCAAAAGCGCGTCTTGCCTGCGCCTGACTTACCCCTCCAGACCTTACTTCTTGAGGCCAGTCCCTAAATCCCAGCTGTGACCTACGTGAATGAAAACCCAAGGCTGTAATGATTCTGATGGGCTGTAAAGCAGGATTGGGGTGGAGAGACAACAGGGATGTGGTCATTTATGGGATTTGGCTGGGATTTGTTTGTTGGGGTTTTTTTTGTTGGTTGGTTTGGTTTTTTACTATATCATCAGTAAGCTTAAGAGGTATTGCCCAACTCTGATCCTATCTCACAGCTACTATTAAGTCTCCTCAGCTATTTTTAATCCCAACTAGTTGTTGTGATGATTAGGTCACCGTTTACTCTATAAACACAGTGCTGATTTAAGAGTGCACCAAGATGAAGGTGAGGTTCACAGAATTATGATTCCCCCCTGAATATATGCTTCAGTCCTTCAGATCTGTGAAGTGAAGGGTGTATTTATTAAATAGGTGGTGGACAGAAGATGATTTTTTCTTACTGATCTGGGCTGCTGTCAAATGTGCCTCAAGTTTTTCTGAAGTTAAATAAAAAAGACTTTCTGCTGTGTGCTCTCAAGCTGGCTTGGGTTGAGCCCTTTCCTGCTGCAGGGAGGTGGTATATGTGACCAATATATCCTGCAAGATACTGTTTCTCACCTTCCATGGTGCCATACCCACAACCAGTTTAACATCTTAGCTGTCCTCTTCTTTTTTGCCTGGGGGCTGTCCCTGGAAGTGGAGGCCATCGTGATGGGGGATGTGGCGTGATGGTGCATGCCTGGCTTTGGGTCCTCTGCTTTAGAGGGTTGCCCTGCTCTTTTATTGTTTTCCTACAGAAAAGCCATGAGTGCCAAGTCTTACAGTGCACACTCTTGCCTCCCTCAGGTGTTTTGCTTTTTATTCCAAAAATCACTCATTGCCTTTTGCTTTCACCTCCTTCCCTGCAACCCCAGGAGAACAGGAGGCTGGAGCACTTTATATTGGGATACAAAATACTGTGTTCGTTCAGCTACTTTCATAAATAACATTTTGGAGCTAGAGGAGTGAGAGCAATCTGACCCTCTCGTTTTGTTTCGGGAAATTGTCTTATCTAAGGAGAGGCTAAAATTAGAAGGGATATGGGGAGGGTTGTGCATGTTGGGTTTTTGGTTGGTTGTTTTGTTATGTTTTTAAACTGAGCAGCTCTTCTAGCGGATGAATCATGGGGGTGTAACTTATGGCACTCGATAGCAAGCAGCCTGTCTGAAGGTATATGTGAAATAAGATTATCAGGATCATTTAGAAACTATTTGGAACTACTGAAATGTGAACTTAATCTATTGTAAATATTTGTTACTCATTATCTAATATACCAAAATACATTTGGTTAGAGTTAGGCAAATGAAGGGAAGATATAAGGTGCAGGTTTTGAAGAATGGGTTAATGAGCACTGGAAGAGCTGCAGATACAGTTGATGGAGCGAGTATTTTCTGTAAAAATAAGGATTTTATTGGCAAATAATTCTTCCAGAGCTCCAGTGAAACACAAAGCAGTGTTAGACCAAAATGAAGGGATGGGATTGAGAAATGAGAGAAACGTTTGGAGGTTGTTGGAACATTTGGATTCCTGTGTTGCACATGGTTTATCTAAACCTGGTTGGTTTTCTTTTGAATGAGACTTAAGTAACCTTTAGTCTCTTTTTGATTTAAAGATTTATTTTTTTTCCTCTGGTGTTTGACTCAATGAGTGATTTGGTTTCCCCCAGATCTTTTTTATTTTACCAAAAGCTATGAGACACATACATGAATCTGGTTTGGTGGCTTGACCTCAATCAAGTTCCTGTCTTCCTTTCAGGGAGACTCTTATACGCTTATCTGCTAAACCAAAATATTAGGCATTTCTTTCCCGTTACTCGTGAAACCCTCATCACTTAAGGCCTTGAACTGAGAACAGTCCCAGTCTTTCATGAAATGGAATTGCTTAAACAAGTTACCAGGTCTGATGAAAATATTTCGTTGTCTTTGGATTGGTTAGGGCAGGAAGTGTGATTTGGCAATAGCTAAGGTCTCCTCTAGTTCTGGTTATATGAACAGCTTTTTAAAGACCATAGTGTAACTGAAAACATAGCAATAAAGACCCTCCCTACCTCTGGCCCACATCACTGGCTTTTGATAGGACAAACACAGTCAAAATGTGGGAGAGATGAGAACAGCATGTTGCAGGTTTTCTTACTTGGTTGTTCCCGAAGGACTGATAATTTCAGAGTCATGTTCTTGAAAACCTGCCTACGTATGGTGAGAGATAGAAATGTTTGCCTTTCCCAGGAAAGCCATTGCTTTAAGTAACGGAGATAATATATCTTGAAATATAGTGATCCCAGGTGATACCCACCTTTGGCCTAGTACATGCGTTTGCTTTAGGTAGTCAGCTTCCGATTCCTTTAGTATGTGTTTAATACAGAGTAGGTGATTTGCTGAATGGTTTAAGAAGTCAGTACAATGGTCTGAATGAGCTGCATCCAATCTAAAAAATGTTCCCTATTGCTATTCTTTTTTTAAGAGGGAAAGCTGTTGCTAATTCATAGCATCAAGAGGCCTGACGAACTTTCCTAAATCTTTGCATGGGAAAAGGCCATTAAAAGCTGAAAATTTTGGTGCAAGTTGTTTAATAGTGTTGAGAATTTACTGCATAGTATTTTTCCTTTAAAATACACACATGTGCTTGCAAGAAAAATATTTGTTTAGGTAATAAACTGAAGGAAGTATGAAGTGGGATGGTTATTACGCAGTTTTTATAAAGGTGGTAGAAGTAAGCTTTAAAGAGCATTCCTTGTATTTTGTTTTAGCTATTAGCATATCTAAGGTCTTTACTGCAATAAAAAGGTACTTCAACTCTTGGTATTGCAGTTGTGGTTCGCACTTGCATTTGTATGATAAACTACAAAGCAACCCTATTCAGTCATTTGGTTTGGGACATTCCTGTGGCTGGTGTTGGTCTTTGAGCCTTGTCCATTGATTCACAATTGTATCACCCTCTCTGCCCGTAAATTCTTGGTGTTATTGGGTACTTCTTGTCACAATACTTCACAGATCTTTTGTGACCTTAACACAAGCTAAAAATCCCCACCCCTCTGCATTTCTACATTTGTAAATACAGAATGTTGTTAGGAGGTTGCTAAACTTTAAGCTGTCATGCAATTTGTATCCAAAATTTGTTGCAAATACCAGAATATTTTCCAAGATTGGATGTGTTGCTGTGCCTGGTTAGATTTTTGTATGCTACTATGATAAAGTAACATACTCACCAGCTGATGGCAATCACAGTATCTTCAGTCTCTTAGGTAAGAATGGAGAGCCTTGACTTAAAGCTGATATGAAGCTTGATTAGAACAAAAATGTTTTTTGAATGAGCTATGGAATGGGAGGATGTGTGTGAAGAAATTCAACATTAAGTGGCTTTATCATGCCACTACTCCTTAGGCAGTATTTCTCTGGGATATAAACCCAGTGACCAATTATAGCTGTCCCCCATGCCAGGATTTTTCCTAAGGACTCGTTGCTTCCAGTGTGTTTCATAAGCTGTGAGGGAAGATGGGAAATGAGTGGAAATGCTTCTGGGTTTTTCCTGTAGAGCTTTTGCTAGGTGATTCCTTCCAAGAATCCGGTGAATGTAGCGTTTCCAGGAAGCCTTTGGGAAGAATGGGCTTTTAGGAATGGCCTCCACAAGTTGTGCTCACTAGGATGGAAGAGCTGTCTTTGGAGGGATTTGCTTACCACTGGCTCTAGGTGTCCCTGTGCTTTCCCATCCCTCTGTAAAGGGAGCCTCTGTCACAAAGGAAATATATGACGAATGTAGCTTTGGATTTACATCTTCCAGTGTATCCTCATATTGACCTGAGTGACCCGTTTCTCATCATCCTTTGAGCTGATGCATGAACATCGGGAAATATAGAGTCAGGATTTGATGACTTTTGTACTTGAAATAGGTGACCTTTGCTTGCACAAGGGGAAACCAATTTCCCATCTAGCCAAGGATGATGANNNNTGATCTTAGCAATATAGCATGGCTTACATTTTCAAGGACAGGTGGACATTCTGGGGGGTTGGCCCTCTTTATTGCTTAATGCAACACTTTTACATGTGTGATTTGGAGAAAGGTTTCTTTGACCTGTGATGGAGCATAGCCTGGTTCAGCTGCGGGTAGGCTGTTTATGTGCTGCAGCTGTAAGATTATCAGTTACTGTTAATAATTGCAGTTCTTGGTTTTTCCCCTGAAAATGATTTGAAGGATGTGTTTATTGCCATTACTGATCAGAGGGACATTTTTATGGGAACATCCTTTCCAAGCTCAAGTTGTCTTAACACTGCTACTGGGTTTCACATAACAGCAAAGCCATATTTATGTTCCAAATGATTCACAAAAGGGCACTATCCCATTCGCTTAGGCTCGTGCTGGCTTGAAAATGCGATAGAAGCCAAGATACCTTGAGGGAAGCTTACTGCTGGTGTTTCGAAACCCCCATTATTTCCCATTTAAGAAAAACAAACCCCCCAACCCTACCTCTGTTAACCGTGCGGCTGGCCCAAACAAAGCCTCTTTGGCGTGGGGACCCGAGCCGAAAAGCAGTGAAGCTGAATAAAATCATAGCTTGGATTCTGTCTCTTGAGCTTGTTCATCTCTCTCAGTAGAGCTGGCCGTGAAAGCTGTGTCTGCTGACCTGGGTGGTGAACAGCAGCTTCAGCAAGTGGTTCTGGCCTCTGCAGCTGCTTCTCCCGTTGCCTTTCCCCTCCACACCCTCTCCAAAAGCCCTTCTCACTTGGCCCTGGATATTTGTCCTGCTTGGGACGGGGTGCTCTAGGTTGGTAACATAGCCTAGACAGGGTGGCTGATCTCTGTTGTTATCCTCGCTCCCCAGCCTGGAACACTGGGATGGTAATATATCCTTCCTTCCACCCTTTGTGTGTCTTATTTATTTAGACAGTAAACTTTTTAAAGTAGGGACTTTCTATGCTTAAAACAATGCTGTAGTGATGTTGGCAAGAAGCTCGTATGATAAACCTAACTTGAAAAATGCTTGAACAGGGGGTTGTCAAGTAGAAGGAGTCTGGTTATCTCTTGCTGTTCTTACATCATTGGTTAACAGCTTTACCACTTCATATTATCCCTCGGTATGTAGCTTACACCCACGGGTGACCTTGCTTCACCATTGAATTTGGCCCTCCTGTCATAGAATCACAGAATAGTTTGGGTTGGAAAGGACCTTAAGATCATCCAGTTCCAACCCCCCTGTCATGGGCAGGGACACCTCGCACTAAACCAATGTCACCCAAGGCTCTCTCCAACCTGGCCTTGAACACCACCAGGGATGGAGCATTCACAGCTTCCCTGTGATACCCATTCCAGTGCTTCACCACCCTTACAGTAAAGAATTTCTTCCTTATATCCAATCTAAACTTCCCCTGTTTAAGTTT
>JAVHNF010018588.1:0-19256 GCA_034783455.1 Micropsitta finschii | reverse complement strand
CTACCTCAGCGTGTATTTTCAAAGGGGTTTGAGTATATGCTTGATTTCAGTCATCAAAAGCAGCTCTAGCCATGAGAACAGACTAGGGGATTGCAGAGATAAGATGCTAGCTATGACTAGCATCAGTTCCTGATCACCTGGAGCATCAGTAGGTTGCAGACTTACAGCCTTGGAAGGCAGAGAAAACAGCATTTAGAGCTCTTTGAAAGTCTTGGGACTTGAACAGGAATCACAAGCAAACAGTTTTTTGCAAGGATTATGGGGACCCTCTTGTTAATTCTTGCAGTAATCATTGAACTGTTTTCTTATTGCTTAAAAACTGGTGCTCTCATTTGTTTGTCACTGTTCAATCAGTGAATGAAATACTTTGTAACAAACTGCAGCATAGGGAAATAGCAACAGTCTATTTCAGGTAACATATGAATACTGGAAACATAGGTAAAATGAAAGGTGAAGGTTAATGATTTAATAACAAGGTCCTAGGACTGTGCAGTGTATATAGAAGGCATCAATTTGCATTTGCTTCCTGTAGGGTGACTTTACTGAAGAACCGAGGGCATTTAGCATATGCTGATGCTGAGACTCTTCTGTACATCTGTTGTTATTTGGAAAGTGCAAAATCTGTGTTAGGGACTTGCAAGATACTGCAGGAGGAGCGAGGCACTGACAGACTGGAGAGTGCTGGTGTAGGCAGAGTGTGATGAGGAGATGGTTATAGGCACTCCATAAAGCTGGGTGAGGTACAGAGTGGTTAACGAGGGCAAATAAGCTCTGTTTAGGAAAGGGGTGTTTATGTGCTGCATAGAATTGCATATACAGCAAACAGTCTTAAATATGTTTTGCGGTTACCACTACCTATATACAAAGCAAAACCATAATTACAACGCAGTCCTTGCTTCTGAAACATCATCGTGTGCCAAACAAGTTGTGGATATTTGTAAGGGCACAGTAATGTCAAAGATCTCCTGAGTGTGAAGAGGATAGGTTTACGGGTGCCAGCTGTGTTCACAAAGCCAGCCTAAGCTGAATTCTCATTCACATCATATTGTGAAGACTTTGACCTTCAAGAGTTTGATGATGGCTTCTGCAGCACCTGCATGCCCACAGCAGGTGTCACGGGTGGTGGGTGGCTGGAGGTGGGGCAGCTAGTGGAGCAAGAGACTTGCTCCTCCCTGATCCTAGTAGGGCTGTGCAGTATGTACAACAGCATCATTAATGCTCCTTCGTCCTTCCCCACTGCCGTATCAACAGCTGGGGACAGAAGAATTCTCAGTTTAAGGAAGTTTTTAAGAGTTTGCTGCTGATGACAATATCTGAATAGTTTGTCTTTGCCTTTTTGACCATGCTGGTAACTCTTTCTGCCACAATCTCCAGTATACTGGCTCCTTTATTTTTATTTTTAAGCATTTCCAGAAGTTTAAGGAAAAGATTTTTTTTTTTCACGTATATTTTTATTTTATTGGTCAATTTGAGACAGTTTTAGAAGAGAGAGTCTTAACTTCACTTGGAAAAACGATTTCCTAGATGGTTCAGGACACTTGTTCAACAGCCTTTCCTCTCCTACCAATGTCCCTGCTGTTGTTTTGTGATAAATGACAGACATGAAATAGCATACAGGTCAGATGCCTAATGTCAGAGCCAAAGGCTTCAGCTTTGGCAGAGCAGCCACGCTCCCGCTGCCTGTACGTCCCCAGGATTCACCCAGGTTAGCCGTAGGGTATTGAAATTACTCCATTTACTCCAGTTATTCATGGGACTTTTACTCAAAACAGAAGAAGTGAGCATCCCCAAGCCCCTTTGGAATGCTTAATAATAGATCACTAACCATTTTAATACATTAGAAAAAAATCCAGCTTATGACAATGGGTCCACAGTAAAGGATTTGTTTTGTCATCCTTTCACAGCATTAAAGAGTGTAAGAAGCGCTAACAGCAGGCACCAGTAAAGAAGCTAACTGAAAATGTGGAGATTTCATGCTTTTGCCTGCCCTGCTTATGCCCTGTTCAATACTAATGGGACTCTATGGGATGTAGACAGCCACAGCACTTTGTGCTGTTATATATAAACCCAATTTGGGGAACTTTTAGTGTTTGTTATGCACAGTGAACCTCTGGGAAAGCTTCAGCCTTTGACCTCTGTAGTGGGTTATGACAGGGAAGAATCGTAAGAGCTTGATTTAGACTCATCTGTGGAAAGCTGGTTAAAAATATTCAACTACCATGTTCTTCCTCTTCCCCATCTCAGTACAGGACCTCTGAAAATATATTCCCTGTGACTTCATTTTTATCATGACTTTGGGAGTCCTGTAGCCAAGCCTGCTTGTAAGGAAATGATTAAATTATGTTCATGTTTGTGCTTTGGAATTGCCTTGGTGCTAGTCCAAGAAGTATTTTCTTGCTCTTCCAAATGTCCATGTGCTTTAATATTAACCTATTTTCATCAATGTGACCTGCCCCAGCAGTAAAATTTGTTTGTTGTTGGTCATGAACTGATTGCTGAAGGGACATAAAAACGGGACTAAATTTATTTTGGTCTTTTAAGTAACTTAGTTGAAGAAAAATAAGCTTTTATTAGAAATTGAAATGGCATTTGACAGTATCAGTGGGCAATTTGTCACAAAACTGGATGGTCATTAGGGAAATTATGGTAGCAGAGCTCTTTAATTTTGCTTTTACAAAGTAGAATATTCTTTCTTTGAAATACTTTGTCACTAGCTTTTAATTTTGCATTATATGTTAATAAATGTTTATGCTTGGGTTGTGGTGGCAGTTTCAGACTGAACAACCAGTAATGACATTAGTTGTTGCCTTTGAGAAGGAATCCTTTTATGTGGTCCTTGTATCACAAATTGAGACTTTCCCAAATATCTGGAATTACAGAATCCCTTCTCTTCAATGATAGCACAGGCTGTCTTCGGAGCAAGCCAGGACATCTGGCTGTCAGTTCAGACTGTGAAATTCTGGCTTGTTGATGCTTTTTTGTTAAGTAAAGGTGAAAGATCATTTCACGCAAGAACAGAAGTGACTTTATTACTGAGTAGAATGGCTGTTACTAATGAGGATTAGGTGCACTTTAGAGCAGTCAATATTTTGTTGTTTTTCTTGCAAAATAGTTTGTAATCAAAGCCATTATGCTATTGCTTAAATGGCAAGGCCACTGTTTTCCCAGAACAGCTGTGTAGTTACATTAGCTTCTATGAAGAAGTTTATTATTTTAGATGGAAGTTATAAAGCAATCTGTTTACCTCTACTGGAGTAAGTAGAATGGCTGAAAATATGCCTAAAAGAAGGATGAAGAGGAGAGTTGGAACAGCATCCTCCAAGGGTTCTTTATGCATAATTAATCAAACACAACTTCTTTGTGGTTTTGTGGTCTTAAGAAAACTGGATGGAAGGAAAGTGGCATTTCACTCTTCAGCTGACTGAAATGTAGTGATTTCCTTGTTTAAAATACTCACTCTCCCCAACTGCCCTGAGATGTTTTTGAAGGCAGATAGAAGTGAAGGGGGGGGGTTAAATATGAAAATGTAAAAACTTCCATTAACAGTGCAGAGAAAATAAAAGCATTAGCATGCATTCTGTTCTCCTTTAAAAACAAATAGTGGTTAGATACAGGGGGCTCAGTACCACCTATGCTGAAAATGTGGTCTAAGAGCTTTAATTTACCTTTGTCAATGTTAATGGACAGAGCAAGTGCTGGAGCTGCTGTAAAACAAATCTGTTTTCCTTTTGTCTGCTGTGCCAGATAATGAAATAAAAGCTAAATTATCACTGATAAAAGTAATTTGCAGAAAAGCAATGATAAAAATATAACAGCAGAGCTTGCCATTAGCAGTTTAAATGGATAATGTTTGCTAGTGTTTGTTAACCTACTTCTGTCCTCTGGTTTCTATTGTCTTCCCCCCCTTCCCATGCTAGCAAGGGCCTTTTCATAGGGCATTAAAATTATAGGTATGATAAATCTTGGTAGGGTAACTGTGAGAGATAACTGCTGTTTTTCTTTTCCTTCTTTTTCTGTACTACAGCATTGCCAAGTCAAAGCATGTACGCAGTTTTAAGTGCAGTTATCGGTATAATTTTATCTATCCCAACTTGAGGAATGTATCTGCTAATGATGAAAACCGAGAAAATGGTTTATCTCATTGCAGCCCTGGTAACTCTATCATGAGTTATATGATATTTACTGTGAACGCCTTAGTTCTTTGAGTTGTGTTTAGGTGAGACTCATATTTTCCTTTCTGTCTTCTTTTAATGGTTTTTTTTTAACTCTTAAGATAGAGAAATTTGAAGTCATATCCAAGTTGCTTGCAGAAACTCAGAAAATGGGAAAGCAAATATACAGCCTTCTGAGCCCTGTGTGTTGGTGTGTGTGCATGTATAAATGTACACACACATGCGCAAACATTTAAACTTTATAATTTCCCTGTCAACCAGCCTTATCTCTCTTGAAATTGAGTCATTATTTTCTAAATGCTTGGAATTCAGATAACTTTTATGATGGGGAAGCCAGTGTCCAGGGTAAAATGTTAGCCATAGAGTACTTTGAATGGTAATGGTTTCTTGTAAGAGCTGGGCATGCTCACTGGTACCTTTGTAGTTTGTAAAAGTATTTATTTAAAGACCTTTAGTTGTGAATGACTGCATGGGGAACAACTGCTAAACTGTAGCTGCAGCACCTAAAAGTATTTGATGTTGCAGCCTGGACGCTGCTGTACAGTGCTTGCCAGTTTGCAAATGTCAAGGGCAGTTTTACCCTCTCATGTTCCTTAAATGGTTTGCCTCTGAGCATCCTTCAGAAAACCTGCCCTTTCTCTGGCACTCTTCTCCAGCTACTCCTGCCAGCTGCTGCTTTGCTGTGCAGCTGCAATGGTCGTATTCCTTGGGAAAGCTGGGCTTTGTACGTGCAGGCAGTCTGGGAAGGCACATGAACTCCCTCTCTTTACCCCAACAGCAGCACATTGAAAGCTGGGGAAAACTCTTTTTGTCTGTGTAGCTATGCAGAGTATTAGCTGAAGCACCCAGTCTTACTGCTGCTGGTTGGACAATTCCTTGTAGGCACGTGTTTATATGATGTGCAAAGGTACTATTATCTTGATATTGTGCGTGAATATCTTGGGGTTTTCTTTCATGTGTAACATAGGAGAAAATATCCCACGTATGAACTTTGTAAAGTACTTTTATCTGACAAAAACCTTTTGTGTTAATCTCGTAAATGATACGGGCCGGTATTGTTCTGAAGTGCTCTTGTATTTATTGTACCTGAAAGCTGCTGTTATAAGTTTATAATGTCACAATACTTTGAGCTTTGCTTCTGTATTATGTCTGTTCTGCGTGTCGTGCTTTATTCCCTCTGCAGCTTCAAAGTGCTTAGGAAAAAGAAAGTGTGCTATTAAAAGTATGTTTATAGCAGCACAGATAATTAAGCTGGCCGTTTGCAACACTGCTCAAATGGGTCCAAATGGCCTTCAACGATGCTTTTAGTGGCATAATAATTAGGTATTAATAGAATGGAATAATAATAATAATGCCATTTTGGAAGAAAGCCTAAATTTTAGGTTGCTATAAATTTGGGTTTATATCAGCAATAACCTGCAAGCATGGTGGCAGAGGTCTGCTTGCCGGTGTGGAGTAGCAGCTGTACTCTGGCTTTTAACAGGCAGGCAAGCTATGATGCACAAGTTGATTCTGTTCATGGCATGTTAAACACAACTTCACTGAAGTAAAACTTTAGTGAGTAACATCAAGTCTGTATCACCATAACAGGATGGCAAAGCAGTGTAATGTGTTGGCACCATGTTTATGTACTGGTTAACAAACATCAGTGTGTAAAATGGAGTAGCAAAACAGATGCTTGTATAGAAATGTCAAGAGTGTGATTGCCAATGTACAAGTTGATGTAGAGGTAGCTCTGCTGTCTGTCATATTTACACACTTATTTGTGATCTTGTGGGGACTAATGTATGTTGGACGAAACAATTTCAGTACAGAAAATGGTCCCCTGTTTCCTGATGAGAGAGTGAAATAGAGAGGAGGACCACAAAACTACTGAAAACATGCATGAGAAATTGCAAGCTTTAGGAAAATGGTGTGTCTGCTGAAAACTGAGCGTAAAAATACCCATGGACATGCACACACTGCAGAAGTAAATCCTGAGGATGGCTGGTCTTCAACTTGGATCTTGTTTCCAGGGAGGAGGTTGCAAGTGCTCAACACCTGGCCTGCAATGTGGGTGTCAGAAGCGCACTAGACAGTAAGGCATTTTAGGTAGGTTAGGTGAGCAGTCAGACCTGAGATGTTTGGACAGCCAGCCATGAAAAGAAGTTGGTTGAGGCCAAAATTGGAAAAGACAGTGCAAAAGGCTTTTTGGTAAAGGGAATTGTGCTTCAAGGGAGAGTTGTCCTCATCAGGAGAGTGTCTACCTTTCTGAGAAGGGCTGGGAATGGTCTTGCATGTGCAAGTGCTAGGATGTGGAGCAAACAGCCATGGGAGTTTCATGTGAGGGAGGACGGTACAAGTTGGTGGGCAGCAGCATGGGGAAAAATATTTGAGCAAACAGAAGATAGATCCTGATGTAAGGTTTATTCTTAGAGGGTTTTTTGACGGCTGAGTTGTATCTGCACAGTCGTAGTCATGTATGTTTGTATAAAGGTCCTGCTTAATAGGAGGTTCTTATCCTTTCTATAAAGCTTTTATGCAGTAACTTTTCTTCTTCCCAGTATCCTTGTGGGCATGAGGAGTGGCTCCTTTAAGACTATTTCTGGTGCACTAAGTCTTGATACATCAGGCTGATCAAGCTACTGGGCAGGCTGGGCCCTTTTGTTCTTTAAAGTGTTATTCATGGAGTTAAACAGCATTAATCTTTGTCCTTCTGACTGCTCTCAAAGCCTGGTTAATTAAGGTGATCAGCGCTTGCATAACATTAACAGGGTCCAGATGTTCCTGTATTTCAGCTACACTTGCACCTTTTACCCTGTGTGAAGCAGGACACGTAGGGTGAGAAGTTCTCCACTTCTCTCTTTATCTAATTCTAGGTCTGCACTTGGAAATATTTTCCATGCTCTTGAAGTCTTTCTACACCCAAGGGAATTTTTTTGGTTGTCTGCTTTCCCTTTCCTCTCCCTAAATCTGCTGACGGCGCTCCCAAATCTTTCTCCCATTTTCTGAATTGTGTTATCTACTTCCTGCAGGGATGGTTTGATAAAAATCTGGTTTCCAGTTCTCCCCATGCTTTTGGGCTTCTGTGTGGTAGAGAACATCATTTAATGAAGCTATGTTAGTGGTCCTTGCTTTCGTTTAAGTGGTATCCATTTCAAATGCTCCTCAATAATTGTTTAATAATGAAATAGGACTGTATTGACACATGAGAAATTCTATATCATAGGCTAGTAAGACATTCATTCTTTCTCGGCTTATGGAGTTCTGTGAAACTCTCATTTTCTACAAGTCTGTTCCATCAGAGTTACTTTTTCAGTGCAGACCATTGTCTTGTTTTAACTTCCCCCGAAACTGTTGTTTGTACCTGTTTTCTTCTATGAGGATTTACCCTTCTCTCTTGGTAGCCAGGCAGCAGAGCTGATGCAGCAGTATGGATGTTCCTTCCCATGCCAAGCAGTCACTGCCTACTAGTAGCTGGTCTTGTGTGATTTGTCCCAGGAGAATGTGAGAGCAAAGTATTTCCTGTTTATTGGCATCAACATAAGGAAACATAAAATAGAGCTTATGTTAAAGAGCTGTGTTCTGATCTCCCTCCCATCTATGCAAGTCAGGGTAAATCCATTTAGGTTAATGTGGTGAGGTGGGGATTGGTACCAGGGACAGGTGTGATGTGATTCCCCCAGAGGAGGACTTGGGGAGAGAAGACTTTGTCTTCGTTATGGACTAGCTGTGCCCCCACTGTCCTCTCTTCCTTTGTACCACAAGCACCATTGTTTGGATGCTGTTTCAGATGGTTTTTTTGCTGCCTTTCGTGTGCTCAGGTTCCCTGTTCGAGTTTGTGGATGAGTGTCAGTACTGGATCCTTGCTCTGAGTTGGAGTCTGATGGGCCAAACACAGGGCATTCTGCTCCCCAAGTCAAAGATGTTTTTCCCGTTTATTTTGTTGCCCTTTTAGTTTTAATTCTAGAATGAGGAAGTGAAGACTTTAACATTTCAAGATAATAACTTAAATAGCTGCAGCACTCAAAACCATGGAAAAGACACGTTTTGAGACTGGCTTTGCAAAGCTGTTTTGAGTCAAGCTAAATCAGAGGGCATGCTTCGTGGCATTCAGTCCTTCCCATGTCAAAAATAGGGAAAGGTCACACATCAGCAGGCTTTGCAGCTGCTGCCTGTAGCCATCCTTTTGACTTTTACTGTCCAAAGCGACTTGTCTGTAGAAACATTCATGCCCAGCAAAGTTGTGTGAGGGTGAGTACTAGTGAACAGTGTAATTCTGAAGGCACCTAAGTGATGCCCTGCTGTGCCTGGTATATATGTAAGGGAGGAGGAGAAATGGCGTTCACAAGAGTAGACCCAAACACTGTATTTTCTGGGAAGTGGGGGTGTTTGTGTGTTGTGCGTGGAGTTTCTTCTCCCCAAACGCCATAGCTTATCTTGTTTGGTTCTCTTGTCTTTCCTCTCCCATCTGGCCAGCCTCCAGTTTGTAACTCTGCATTCTTCCCTGCTCAGCCTGAAGCTTTCTCATGTTAAATGCTTGGTTTGAATTTGCACTTTGATTTTGCACAGAACATATCAGTGACGCAAGACTTGCTGGCTAGAGGATTTTCTAGAGTAGAAAATATAAGCTAAAAGTTAAGTGGTATTGGGTTGGCACATTTATATGCCCCAAATAACTTCAGACCTTTAAAAAGAGGCAGTAAGAAATTAATTCTTATGGACAAAAAAGACAATTGATGCAAATGTTTTGACAGTAAAGGTGACTGACCAGTAGAACAACCCACTGAATGTGACAGTGGGTTGGTTCTCCATCCCTGAAAGCTGCTTAAATTGACTGGAGTATTCTTATAAAGAAATGCTCAGATTCAAATTGTATTATTCCAGGTGAATCCTGCAACTTCTGATCTACAGGTTAGGCAGGTTGCTGGCATTCTTCCTTTCTGGACTGAGGAGGTTTGATGCTGTCATCCATCCTTCTCTCAGAGCTGTTAGTAAGCCAGGGCTTTGGGGAAACATGTCTTCATTCAGGCTTTAAATAAAACATGCTGTAATCCTAGTGAATAATCCCTGTGTCTGCAGAGCACAGGCCTACACCCTACCTGCACTCTTGACTTGAAACTTCATTGAAAATGCAGCGCATCAGTGGGGTTTGCTATTTCTGGTCTCATTGTGGATCAGTTTTAGTCACTGTGCTTTCAGAAAGGTTTTATCCAGCTTTGGTTGGTGAAAATGAAGCAACCTCCTCAGCTGGAGTAAGCACGTATTGGTGGTTTTATTTATCGGTAGATAAAGCTTTTAGTAGTATTAATGAAAATCGCCTATTTGATTCCTAGTTAATGATCTGAGGTATTGGCCCCCTCTAAGTGGAGAAGCTGCAGCTGAAATGCTCACTCATGTGGGTTTGTTCTGCTGATGACTCTTGTTCGTTCGGGGTCCTTGGAGAGTTTATTCCCCAGTGTTTTCAAGTTTTCTTCAGACTAATGGCAGGGTCAGCAGTGGTGGAAGTCCATTCCTTGTATGAGGAAGTGAGAACGAAAACGAGGGGGAACATTGATACTGGCAATTGTTCCGTCCAATTGTAAGATTTTGCTTTTTAAAATAATCAGGAATAAAATTAATAGGATGCCTATAATGTGGGTGTATTCGTCTGAACCGTGTTAGTGTTGAATCATATTGGTGCAATTTAGGACTCCACTTGGTGTGCTGTGCCTTGCTCTTTTATTATTACTGTTTTCCATCTGTGTTGCATTATAAAGGTTCCTTGGTATTTCACATCAGTGTACAGCTGTTTCAGTAAGACAGTTAAATGTTCATCCCTATCCTGTATTCTGTATGAAAGAACTTTCCCTGTTTTCCTTGTTTCCCTGTCTGTGAAGGGATAAAAAATCCTTTCTATACCTACTCTTGGCCATAGCAGTGTGTTTTGTACAATTGTAGCCAACTGTGCTGGCATACAAATACAATTCAAAAGAACATGTTAGCACAACAAGAGATGTTACCTTTTGGATTCAGCTTTTATCAGCAGCGGGTACATGGTGCTCTCTGTGCCTGCCTCATCTCTCTTCTGCACCATCATTTAGGGTAGTGCTGTGGTGTGGTTGTTTCTCAGTGTACCTCATCTTTGGCCTCTTTACCCATCCCAGTTGTGTTTTCTAATAACAAAGTCATCAGTTTTGGCAGTGATTGTGGCTTCTTTTCTTTTCTTTCTGCTTTCTTTCTGCTTCTCCTGAGAAAGCCATCATTTTTCCGAGCAGTTGTGCAGTTTGGTTGATTAAGTTATTTAATTTAGCAAAGGACAGGAAGAATAAAAATTGCATTTTCCAAGAATCGCTGTCGAGAGGCACAAGGTTGTCCTTACAAAACAGCGTTGGTAGTTCCTGAGACTTTCAGCTCTAAATGGATGAGAGCAACCTTGCCCCTGCCTTGGGAAGTACCATCTGGTTTTTGTAACTCTTGTAACCCCTTATGTGTGTGCTGACACAGTTGCTTGCATTTCAGCATGTGTATCGTGGGCTTGCTTGTCAGAACTTTGGCTGCTATTCAGTTAAGAATCAGAACAGTGAAATATTGAGGTACCACACCCCGACAGATGCTAAGTTCCAATAGATGGCCAAGACCTTCCTGATTGTAATGTGTTTCTTGTTAAATAAGCTTAACAAGCTTGTGAATTGTACCAAGTTAAGCAGAAAAGGCTAGCTGTTTCTCTGGAAGAACTGAGTTTCACCTACCTGCCTTTGTCATGAACAGAATTTATTACAGTTATTAGTCTTCTGCCTCCTGCCCTCCTGGGGTGATGGGGTCATGATGGCCATGAGAATCAGACCCAATATATGCATATGTGCCTTGTTTGCTTAATTTTAAGGAGAATAAAAGCTCTAGCAGGAAATACGGCAAAATACTGATAACCTCATTCACAGTTCTGAAGTAAAACCCAGAAAATACAAAGAAACGTGGCCATGAGATTTTGCCTTTGTACGCACACTGAGTGCTTCCAAGCTTTGCTGGTTCCCGTTTATCGCCCTCTTTTGTCTAGAGTAACCATCCTTTGGTTGTAGATACATAGGAGTTGAAGGAGTGAGTAGGCAGTAGCAGGACAGGAAACAAGTAAGAAACACCAAAAGAGAAAGACTGCATCCAGTTAATTTGTATTATGCCACAGGCTGCCCTTGTACTAGTTCCCTTCGACAGTTACTGTTTAGCAAGTAATTACTCAGGTGATGCCAGAAGAGCTGGTGGCCATTTCCCAACAGAACCAAGCCTTCATTTTTAGCATACTTGAAATACTGCAGTTGAATGTGGAGAGGCCACGACCGTTTCCTCCTCAAGTACCAGAGTTTCGATGTCCCTCTGGCTTCTGCTGCAGCAGCGGGTGCAGAGGGGCAGGGCAGCACCAAGAAGGCTCCTTAGGGCTTTGCCAGAAGCTGAAGGTAGGAGATTGGGGTAGACAGAGAAGGCAGTGATTGCCCCAAGTTACATCAGTCCAGCCTCTGATTTTAGTTGTAAACTTATAGGGATTGCCTAACTTTGCTGAAGTGACTGCTGGTTTTCTGGCTAGGTGGCTATGTAGCCTGACCCTTTGCTTTAGTCCTTTCCCTCATAGTAAAAGAAGAATACAGTTTACCCCAGTTTATGCTATGAATATTCAATTTTTTTATTGACTTAAGCTAGTGACAAACTTGAATGCAACTGGGAACTTGGAACTGCAGCATGCAAAGTTATCACTATTCCAGTTTACCCAGTACGTTAGTTAAATGGAGACGGACAATTCAAAAGCTACCGTATAAAACAACAGCTCCCTGAAAAGAAAGAAGGAGCTAAGAATGAGCTGTGTCCAAGGATGTTTGCACAGACAAAACTCACACCCCAGAGGGCAAGAAATGTAGCCTGACTCTCAGGATCTGCGCTTGTCGTTGTTGCAGGAAGTGGAGGAAGCTGTGTTACATGGAATGATCAAAATTTAGAGTGTCTGTGTTGTTATTCCCAAGAATTACTATTCCCTGCTTGCCAAAGAAATGACTGTTTAATGTCTGTCTTTCTGCGTATCCTCCTTGTTGCTGTGAATGTCTACAAGTCGCCAAGAGATGAAGAGGGAGAAACCATAAACTTCCATCATAACCAAGCGCACATTAAAATGTTTGAGGTCCAAAAAGTATACAAGGATCAACGTTATTTCGTAAAGCCTTTATCACAAGAGCTGTTTTCCTAACTGTATTATTAGCAGATCTGGCACTTCGGGATGACAAAACTTGGGTTATTAACAGGCAACAGCACAAAGTAATTTTGATGACCGTTTCGAGCGTTCTCTAAAGGTGACAAAATGTTTTCATTTAGAGTTGGTGAGTGCTGCCACTGCAGTCTTTACAGCATCCAACAGAGGCCCGGTGCTTGAAACAGAGTGACACAAAGTGGCCAGATTTCCTTTGTAGATGCTCTGCTGTCTATATACTGAACTTGTGGCTAAGGGCATCATCACAGAGCAGCCCACAGCCTTAGGAGAACAAGCTCTCTTCGTGTTCCCAAGGTTGGCGGGAGGGTTACCTGCTCAATCTTGATCTGTTGGTAAGCTTGCTGGTTGTGATGGAGACAAGCCAGTGTGAAGGTATGGCCTCCATGGCTTCAAAGACTGGCCTCCAGTCTTCAACTGTCTGCTGATATCAGAGACCCATTTCATTATGGATTGTCTTTATTGCTCTTTTCTGTCTTGCAGCTGTTCTGTTTTAAGTATTTTATTAATTCTTACTACTGTTTTAATTGGCAGAATTAGGAAAAAAAAAAACCCAAACAAACCAAACACACAGCTGAAATGTGCTGTGGAGGGCTGTTCTCCTGTATAGCAACCTGTTTAATTGTGGCATTATGTTTACTTTATTATCCCTATAAATGCTCGCTATCATGTATTTACCAGCCAATACAGTTTTAGATTTTGATTGCTTTACTCTGTAGATGAAGTTATCCAACTGGGTCAGCTTAGAGAGCCTGGAGATGCATGTGAGAAGAAAGGCGGTGGTGGAGGTTTTGGTGGATGGTCTGCTTGCTGAAGACTGCGGCTGCTTTACGGTTTGCTGCTGTCTTCTTGGGGGTTGAAGAACCTGCAGCGTATTGAAGGGTGGGCTGTTTGTTTTCCCTGTGTTGTTTTTATGTACTGAAATATTGTAGTGAGAACTGGGTGGGGTGTAATGGATGTTTTCAAAGACCTTCCTTTGAAAGAGGCTTTTTTCCAACCCTTGGTGGTCACCACCCATTTTCCTGTGCTGGTGCGCGCCTCTCTCATTGTTCCTTACCCACAAAGGCCCCTTGTGTGAACCTGTCAGCAAGTGTGCCAGTGCAACGAGATAAAATATCGTGGGATATTGGTCCGAGCCTGGCTGAGCACCGGGGTTTTCACCCGCAGATGTTGGTGGGTATTGCCTCAGGTGCAGCATAACCTTAAATTGTAAAACTCTGGGTTTGTCAGCAGCGTTTGGCGTGACTCTTTCAACTGTTTACAGTTGAGTGGGCTTGAGGCTGAAGTGTAGGTGCGCATACCACTGATTGCGAAATTGTGTGATGGCAGCGTTTGTCCCTTAGGCTTGAAATAAAGCTTAATCAAAAAGTGGTCCTCGTTTACCTGCAGTTGTGCCATGCTGATAAATGATGCTGGTTGTGGTTTAGTATGGGCTGGGCTGTGGTCGCTGCCCCATCTGAAAAATGAGGCTGCTTTTGAGGTTAATTTCTGAGCTCCCCCCACCCCACCCTGGCCTGTGAATTACACTTGGTTCACCTTTAGGTTTATCCCGCTGGTGAAGAGATAAAGCACATCCTTCGGTATGTGTTTTTTAGAGTGGGTAAATAGTTGGGTTATCTAAAAGCAGATCTTAGCAATACCTGCTGAGCTCCTGAGCAACAATATGTAGGGACCTCTAGATTAGCTGTCAAAATTGACTGATTGCTACAAGTAATGCCACAAGATAAGGATCTGTAATCGCTCAAACACAAATCATTGATAGAGATCTCAGGTTGTGCATTGTCATAACCTTATCCCCACTTCTGTGGTGCAATTTTAGCTCTAGCTGTACTGCAGGGACTCCTGGATGTGTAAGTGGAAACTATGGACAAAATCAGAGTGGTGCGTTTATCACCCAAAAAAATTTGCTGACTTGAAAGCAAGTTCAGTTTTGTCCAGCGCTGAAACAATCCTTTGTGTTGTATTGTTTAATGGGTTTGGTGATGCGCTTTTTTTAGTCTACAGGTTATCTCTGAAGGTTGAGGTATCTTGGCTAGTATCAAAGAGTCAACTGCTGCAGAGAAGGAATCCATCATCCCGTGTCTTGATAGGGCAGAGCAGTGCAAAACCAGTCTGGGAGGGAAGGCTTGAGTTAGATGGCTTTGTGCTCCTCTGAGATTTAACTGTATGCTCGACTGCTTGTTTATCTCCATTATTTGAGACGATGGAGGGGGTGTTTCACTGGTCTGTTTCAAGTATGGGCTGCAGCAGCTTCACAAGGGTGATCCAGAGCAGTCCTGACACCTTCTGTGACCAGCACTGAGGCTTGCTGGGCATGCCTTGAAGCAGGAAACTGCTCTGCCTGAAAATGAAGAGACGAGAAGTCACTCAACCATCTATCCCTAATGCAGGGAATGGGTCAAAAAGGCAAAAAGGCACTGCCTCTATCTGCTCCAACTGCTGATCAAAGAGCAGCCTGGCATCTCTGCACACTGTGGGCCTCATGCAGTTCCACTGGGCTGTGCCTTGCCCTAAGAGCAGCATGTTTAGCACGTCCTCCTAGGTACCAGGCTCGTGCTGGCATGGCGAATGCAGGACAGGCTGCACTCACAGCATCGTAAAATAATCCAGGACCAGATTAATGGCTGCTGAAATCCTAATACTTATCTTTCTGGTTCAAGGTACTCATAAAACTAGAGAAAAAACGGTAGAACATAAATCCTGTAGACGTCGTTTTGCTTACTGTGATTAAATTTATCAGGCTCTGGTGACATATTGTGAACCTAAATGCTTTAAAAAAAATAAAGCACTCCTACAACCTCAGCAAGGTTTTCAACATTGAACTCCCCAAGTACTATTTAGTTGCTGTGACAACTTCAGTAATCAGTAATGCTTTAAATTGCAGGTGCAAAGTGGTTTTCTTTTAGTAGTTACATTCAATGCAGCTAGTGGTATAAAAAAGATGCTAGTGGTACAAGCATTTCAAAACTATATAGTTGTATATAATGCTTTTTGTCTCAGCACCACCTTCTTTAAGAAATAAATGCCAGGAATGATCTTGAAAATAAATAAAATACAAATCCAGTATGGCTTAATTATTAAGACTAAAGGTACCATCAGAGCTTCAGACACTGAAGAAGTGAGTCTTATATGTGGTTTTAAAGTTCTTATGGAATTTATCCTAACGATCTGACGTGTTTCCACTCAAGAAAACATATTCCTGACTGTTTTACCACCAGCTGTGGTGATCCTAGGGTGATGTGGACTTGGTGAATTATAAATATGCCTAAAGACACCACAAATTTGATATTTGCTTAGGCCTCATCTCTTGATACTCTAATTGTGCTAGCCAAATCCATTATCATTGTGCCAAGCATCCTTTGTAGAGGCCTAATAAGAACAGAAATGAGTTCCTTGCCCTTAAACAAGAACTCTTCCCTCATCTGTCCCTGAGACACTCCTATTTCTCATTTTCTTGCCTTTTGCCTAGCGTTTGGTTTTAAACTTAGAGGAAAGAACTACATTACACATTGATATGACAGGAGATGCTGAGCTTTGTTACCCTAGCAGTGATTTGTTATTTAGTTGGTACGTACAGAAACACAAGAAATCCCCAAATCAAACCAAGGAGTTGGTGGTGAGTTCCTGTAAGTTAGGGCAGCTTTAAAGGAAGGGTGGAAGGTATTTCATTTCCTTATTTTTGTAATAGCCCTTTCTGTTAGTAGCTTTTCTTGTTACCTTTGAAATCTCATTTCCTCTATTAGCAAATTCCCCATTTAGGCGTTGTTTGTATTTTGTCTGTGTACTGGGTACCATATCCCAACATGCTTTAGCACTTGCCCACAGTGAGCACTCCACAGATTTTTAAGCCTTTTTTTCCCCTCTGTCCGAGAACACCTTTGCATCCTTCCCCTTCCTATGGCTCTTGCTGGTGTGCTGAACCTGGGCATCGCAGGTCTTCTCAGGCTTGAATAATGACTTGCCCTGGAAGGAGATGAAAGGAGGGATCTGTGAGCACGAGTTTCATTCACAGCTTTCATAGTTTGGCCCAAGTTCCTGATGAGTGAGTAAATTGCTGTTTCTAGCACTTTTTATTTACCAATGGTCACTTTTATTCCTTGAACAGAAAGGGGTTTCGAAAGGCCAGCGTGCCATCCAGAATAAACTGCTCGTCAGGTACAGTGGTTACAAATGGTTTCTAAAGGAATTTTAAGGCTAAGTAAGCATGACCACTGACTGCTTGGTGTCCCTGCAAGCACATCTCTGGGGCCATCAGGCAATGTGGTTCTGAGATAGCTATGGGGTGCCTCACAGGCAGCGAAACTCCTTTTCAGATATCACCCTGGTTCAGATCAGTGAGGCATTTGCTGAGCAGAAAGTGGAGCAAAATGTAAACATGCAGCAAAAAACGGATTTGCTAGGTTGAAATAAATCTTTGCTGTTATCCAAGATAGTGCTGCCTGTTAAAATATTTTTATTTGGTTTTTACAGGCTTGAATTGGAAAATATTTTTTCTGCTGAGCATCTGAGCTTCTTTTTTTTTTCCATTTACTTGTGCTGTAAAATATTTTCTTATCTTTGCACCCTTAGAATGTATTTTTCTTGTCCTTCAAAGTAGCATTTGAATCTTTTACCTGTAAACCATTGAAAATGAGCATTCACTGTAAGTGAATGAGAAATTTCATGTGCCAGCTTAATTAATTATGGATTCTTGACTTTTAAAGGGCCGGAGCTAGAAACATTTAATAACCAGCCACTGGATATCTAGTAATACGCTGGTCGTTTTACTAGCTTGTATACATGGCAGTTTGAAGCAAAGTCCAAGGGTCACTGAAATAGTGAAGTAAACTCAAGTGAGTCAATCTGAACTGTGTATTTCCAAGTGTATGGATGTGTTGTGCAGTGCATACGTACAAGTGAGGGCTACCAGGTTACATAGAAGGTGATTTTAAGTGGATTACAATTCCTCTAAAAGCTTCTGTGATCTGGAGCCTACAAGGTGGGAGTGTAATTCAGTGCAATTACTGTGCTGCCTAGGCTTAGACAAGCAAGTGTGTGTGTACACAACAAAGGCATTGACCCACATGGACTTGTTGAGAGCAGCGAAACCCAGAGGAGAAGATTGCTATCTTGGCAAGCTTAAAGGAGGCCTACGATGTCCTCGACAGAAGGGAGGATTGCTGAAGCTGACCACCCAGTACCAAGAGCTTTGGTAGGGTAATGTGTTGGGAAGGAGCAGGGAGATGTATGGGTGGAGGTGGCAGGCAGGGATTTGTGATGGTGATGAAGTACTGGTGGGGTTACAGTCGTTGAGAGTATGGTCACAGTTGGTGGAAACTGGACTGAGACCTCAAGTCAGTCCCTGTCTGCTGAGCCAAGAAGAGTTATGTGGATGCCTGACTTTATTCCAGACCAGTGGGTGATGTTGGGGGTGGTCTCTTTACCCCAGTGCTTGTGGGGCTGATCCCTGCTGTGGTTGGGTCATGGGTACCCAGGCAGCACAGTCCCCAGTCCAGGCTGGCTGCCCCAGCATATCTCCCAGCTTCCTGAGTTTGAAGCTATCATAGCAATGAGAGCTATAGACAACCCCTACACTCGTGACAGCTTTGCAAGGTTGTTTAAGCCAGATCAGTTCTGGCTTCAAGTTCTGCCAATAAATTGCTGTGCCTGGAGCTCCCAGTGCTGCAGTGAGAGAGGCTTCAGAAAGCCAGATTATGATCTTCACCCCAGCTATGCAAGACCTTCCTCTGCAGGCATTCCTGCCAATTTCAGTGAAGCTGTGTCGCAAGGGGCTGTTGAAGATGAGCAAGGAGGTAGGAATCTGGCTTCTTGGATCCATGCAGGGCATTTCAACACCCCTTTGGATGGTTCCAGCAGATAGGATCTCATCCTCTGTTCCTGTTATCATTGTTGGGACCAGTTTGTTGTTTGGGTTCTTGGGTGTGTTATGGAGAGCTTTTGCTCCTGAGCTTTCGTGAGCTTCACCTGAGAGGGCAAATACTTGCCCGTTGTTTGTCATCTTTGCTCACGCGTGTTGGCCCATGAATTCTATTTTCAGAGTGCAAATCAAACATGCCAGGAGGGAGTGGGAAATCATGTAAACAGCTGTCCTGGAGGTACAGTGCCATACTTGTGTTCTGTGGTGGCGAAGTGCCTGCGCTGTCTTAACTCTTCCATTCCCTATAGCCTCCATGTGTGTAAACACTGTAGCTCTGGAGCATCATCCAGCAGCCCTCAAAAAGAGCTCTTGCTGGGAATTGGCATCTTCATTTTCCTTCTCCTTGAGCTTCCCAACTCCCCTGTTCATAGCCCAGTCCTGGATTGAGTCCCCAGGCCCATTTCTCAGCTTGATTTCCCCATTTCCAAAGATATTTGAGCTTGTCCCTTTATTTCTTGTGGTTTTATTGGGAAGGGTCATGCTGTGATTGCAATGTAAGGGTGCATTTGTGGCCGGGTGGGGTCTTATCCTGCCAGATCACAGAATGGTTTGACTTGAAAGGGACCTCAAAGCTCATCCAGTTCCAACCCCTGCCATGAGCAGGGATACCTTCCACTAGAGCAGGTTGCTCCGAGCCTCATCCAGCCTGGCCTTGAACACTGCCAGGGATGGGGCATCCACAGCTTCTTTTGGCAACCTGTGCCAGGGCTTCATAACCCTCATAGTAAAGAATTTCTTCCTTATATCTAGTCTAAATCTGCCGTCTTTCAGCTTAAACCCATTCCCCCTTGCCCTGTCCCTATGGGCCCTTATGAAAAGCCCATCTTCAGATTTCTTGTCAGCCCCTTTAGGCACTGGAGCTGCTCTAAGGTCTCCCCTTAAGGAGCCTTCTTTTCTCCAGGCTGACCCAGCCCAGCTCTCTCAGCCTGGCTCTGTCGGAGGGGTGTTGCATCCCTCTAAT
>JAVHNF010018551.1:0-15899 GCA_034783455.1 Micropsitta finschii | reverse complement strand
ACGGTGGCTTTCAGTGTGAAGGACTCACCACGCACTACAGAGTAGGGCATGGTGAGCTCTACAAAGAAGGGCTGGAAGGCTTTGAGGGTCACTGTTGGGGACAGACCAAAGCCTGTGTCTGCTGAAATGCAGAATGCGTTGGCTTTCCACTCGGTGATGGTGTCAGGAATGGTCACATCTAGACCAGCATTTCCCTCAGAGCTGGTGAGGGACAGAGAACAAGATTTCAGTTATATTCTGGGGATCATCTACGTTTTTCTCAGCCTACTGAACAACACCTGCTGACAGCAAACTCCTGACCAGCTCCATATGGGCACTGGCTTTTGCGTGTCCCTCCAAAGCATCCTATACTTAGTGACCTTGAAAAATCCCTCTGTCTACTAGAAATACCCCTCCTACTGAAATACTGATACTTCCATTGAGGCTTAAGTATCTCTTGAGGTTTTGCCCCAGTGACCACACTCTACATTACCATAAACACTTACTTCACTGTAACTATGTCCCATATCCATGTCTCAGGGAAGTACTTCCGGACAGTCTCCACAGGATTGCTAGCAACCATATGTTCTGTTGCTTCATAGTCCAAATCTTCAAGCAGATTCAATGCAGTCACTAGAGTAAATTTGTTCAAGGACAGGAAGAAAGAAAAAGATGTCAGACTCCTTTCTGAATCAGGATACTTTCCTTCCAGGTAGTGGTTATTTTTAGCTAAAATCTTAAAATTGAAAGAACAGCTTTGAAACCTTGGCCAATGGAAACAGATGTATTTCTCTGTTGTCACCTCAATATTTCATTTTTACAGAGATTGTATGGGGTTGAGCATTCTTCCCCCACTGCCAGCAAACCCAGCAGTGCCAAAAGAGCCACGTATAATGATGTTACTGAGGGTACATTTCTATTGCAATATAGAGTTAAATGTGGAACTTGCTGACTCCAGATATTGCAGTTGCATATAATTTATTAAATTTGATTGAAGAATAGACGGATATTCATGACCAGACACTGAAGTCACACTTAGTCTTCCCCTCCTCTAATCTAAGCTTCTTTTGAGATTAATATGGGTCTTTGCACCTCTGGCCATTAGCGAAGGAACCATGATGGTTTGTCAGCGTTACATAGTGTTGTGCCTTGTGAAAGGCTTTTAATCAGCCTTAGAAGACTTCTACATCTTCTCAAAGCAGCCAGCTGTCTCAGGCCATGCTTTGAAGACAAATCATGCATTTCAAAACCAAAGATCTGGTCTGTTAGAAGGCTAGAAGCTATCACCAGACAAAAAGCTACAATTTTTTAATAGGAGCTGTGAAACTGCACCAAGAAAGCCAGTGACTGGAAGTGGCATAGGCAAGTGCTTTATGTGGCCTTACTAATCTCAGAACTAATCAGATAAAAAAGGTAATATTATTCTGTCTTCACAGTCATTGAAGTTGCAGAGAAGTGACATGACCTACCCAGCCTCTTAGGCACGTGAATGAGTTGCGGGGAACAGAGCCAAATTTCTCAGCCTCTACCCACAGAACTGTACCACCTTCTTATTTGTCTTGGCCCACTTTTGCCCTAGTAGTTCCTTTAGTTATTGCTGGAATGTGACTACCTAGAAACAGAGACTCCTTTCCTAAGGTTTCCATAGCTGGACTCACATCTGAGGGGAAAAAAAAAGCCACTACTTTGTGCTGGCAGACTGCTTTGGTGCCTGCAGGATTCCTGCTTCAGGGGCTGGCCCTGCAGTTACCAAGCACATGTAGCGCCAGCCAGGTACTAGCTGTCTAGCTGGGGATAAGGAGGCAGAGGTGGATTATAGTTTCTTATTTCAGGACTGAGTCCAGGAAAGAGTGATCCTGAATTAGGTCAACATATCTGAATATAATCTGATCTGCCTGGCATAATTAATATTCAAAGAAATAGGAGTCGCAAATTTTAGGTGGTTGTGTGTGGGGGGTAAAATGAAGAAGGTACTAGAACCACTGTAACTCCTTTCCATCATGTGTCCTGGGTAATGCTGGCAGATTTCAGGCTTATGGATCTTGCTGCTAGTGAAGACTTTTAAGCCCAATTCCTAGTAAACAAAGAGAAAGAAGAACAAAAAATATGCAAACACACTTGAAAATAGACTATTTCTAGTATGTCAAGAAAGACATACGTCAGACAAAGACAAATGTCAGACAAAGACATATGTCAAAGACAAATGTCAGACTTAGTACCTAAGTCTGGTATCAATCAGAATAACAAAGGCTTGAATATAAATGCCAGATAGACTGGCTCAACCCAGATGTTGAAGCTTTATCATATTACACTCATCCTAAGGCTAAATCCTGGCATGATCAGATGGAAAGCTAAGGCCACGAGTCTACTGTGGGGACATCTGCCAGGGTGAAAATGACATGTGAAAAGCATCGGATTGAGGGTAACCGAAAATTCTTGTACAGGACTCTTTAGATGGGTACAGGTCAGTTTGTGGGTTATCAAAGTAGCTGTCACTTTATTAAAGACCTATCTACACCAGATAGAGAATATGTATGACTGAGGAAGAGTTTCTAATATTATGGTACCAGATGTCACTTTCAGGAGTGTTTCCTTACTTGAGTCAATTTGCGGGTACCTCTAATAGCAATGAAGAGACCTTTAAAAGTTTTAATGGTTCAGAGAAGCACTCAGGTACCATCAGTGGGCTACATAGGTTCAGGGCCTGGGCCTGGTTATTGTCTTGCATACAGAAGCTAACAAGCTCACAGCAAAGCTCATTAAAAAGCCTTTCAGGACAGGTGAGAAGAGACTGAATTCCAAAAAGGAAAACCAAAGAACTATGAAAGGCTGGCACTTACTTTGAGAATGTCATAGGCATCACCTTCACCGTCAGGAGAAATAGGTATGTAGACAAATCCATTTAATAATATGTTGTCAAGTGACACACAAGGATTTATGTTGTCTTCTTCCAGGTAGTAGTCCTTGAAGCTATAACCATGGATTTCCTTCACTGGGAGAAGATCATAAACCTGGGGAAACACAAAGAATCAGAGCAAAATGTTGCAGGTCAGAACTTACAGAGACAGACACTACCTAACACTCCACTGATAAAGGCCAGCTTCTAAAAAGAAGTGTACTAAATGCAGCTATAAAAATACATGGCCCCATGTCTATAGTGGTGTCAATAGGTACTTTGTTGGTTCTCGTACTTGCTCATTATCAGAAATATCTAAGACTTACAGATCTGGGAGAGAGCTCATCTTCAGGCTTCATAAGAAGAACACTCTTGTCCACAGCACGGAGTGCACACAGGGACCTCGGTGAAGTACGGAGTTGCAGGCGTGTGTTAGAGGCGGGAAGACCTTCCTTAGGTACAAAACTCAATCTGACCTGCAGTTCCAAAAGGAAGTTAAAGCAGACACATTTCCAGATGCTTTTAGATGCTATCATACTGAAGCATCCAGCCTTGTAAACTGAGCTCTGCTAGTGCCTTGACATTCCAATATATATTCAGCTTTGATGAATATAATTAATAATGGCCAGTGATTCCTTCTTATTCTGTCTTGCTCCACTTTTTATAGTTATGTCTTAGTAATCTATTCTGGAGTTTCTATCCCTAATCGTCAGTCAACCTCTGGTCAGACCATTT
Organism: Micropsitta finschii; assembly: GCA_034783455.1. NCBI lineage: Eukaryota > Metazoa > Chordata > Aves > Psittaciformes > Psittacidae > Micropsitta > Micropsitta finschii. The sequence goes on along the minus strand of JAVHNF010018551.1, from coordinate 12,289 downwards.
CATGAACTGGCTGTGAATTCTGTCTCCATGGAACTCAGAACTGAACTACTGGCCACAAGACAAACATGGGTTGCATAAACCCTGGCTTATACTTACTTTATTGTGCAGGCAACTTTCGACCTGGAAATCTGCTGAACTGGCAATGACTTCCCCACTGGGTGAGGTGGTGTACGCAAGCATCCGTGCCAGGGGAGCAATTGCTGCCTCAACAGGGAAGGTTAACTGAAATGTCCCATAAACTAACAAAGAGAAAAACAGCTAAGCAATGTACAAGAAGTTCCAGTATATACATTTGCCCTCCTCAGATAAGTCAAGTTCACTCGTGATGAGCAGGGTCAAGTTCACTCGTGAAGAGCAGGGTCACAAGTCAAGTTGACTCGTGATGAGCAGGGGCAGGGATACTGATATATGACTAAAGTCCATGGCTGTTGCTGAAGACACCTGCATTCAGACAGTGATCATGTAATAGCCAAACAAAATGAGTTTGGTGGGCCTCAACATGCCTTCTAGATTCTCCCAAGTTAACATCTGGCATAATTTCTTGATGTTCCCAACCCATTTCTTTTCCTCAAACTTCAAGATCTTCTGCCATCTACAAAACCCATAGAAATAAGGGTCTGCTGTAATAGGCAGCATCAGTCAAGGTTGCAGAGTGGCTAAAACTCTCTGAAGTTACTGATAAGCAAGCATTTAGCTGGAGCACCAAACTGTCACTTGAACCACATGGAAAATGTCCCTCTGTTCTAGCTGGGCCTGAGCAATCTGGACAAGGTGATAGAACATCTCTTGATATTAGCCAGAGTGTTAGCTTAGTCACTGCTACTAGTGAGGATGCAGAACTATCTACGAACATGCAACACCCAAGATCTTTTTTTACGTCCATGTACTGTTTATACCCACTGTTTATGCACCTTCTCATACACTTCCAAAATATTCATCAGGTCTCATTCATCAAAAGACTTTCAAAGATTTATCATAGCCAGTCTCAGTTACTGAGATGTGTAACTCTTGGACATTTACTTGAATAAAATTAAATTTATTGGTTAGAGTATAGGGATGTGTGTATTTGCATGCTTACAAGGGTGACACAAGACCAAAAAGAAAAGAAGGGATGGAGAGAAAGAAAAGGAGACATACTCTTTTGCTCACTGTACATATGAGTCTCACAACACTGGTAAGCATCCACAGTCTGAATAGGGTAAAGTTGGTTTGAAACTTAAAAAAAATTATTTGAATATTTAAAAAAATATTTGAAAAACAATCAAAATGTTATGCATATTTTTTGTTGAATTTTCTAAAATTTTCTTGTCAAAAACATAGGACCTGACAGAACTCGGAGAAAACAAACCTAACCCAAGACACTTAATTTAAAAGATCTAATTCTGAGAATGCATTTCAATTCAAACATTAAATACTTTTATATGACCCCCAAATTCTCATCAAAGATGCTAAAATGCAAAGTTCTGCTCACCATTTCCAGGATTCACATTCAGATCATAGGTATCTGCTAACACAATGCCTCCCTTGGCCATCACCTGTGTGACAGAGAAGCCTTCCTGTAATTTTGCTACTGGCGTTGAAGGGAAGAACAATGAACATTCACTAGGTTAGCTGTAGAGTTTGAATATGAATAGTGCTGCTAACTGCAAGCAAAACCAATACTAAGCAAGTGCCAGACTGGAATTTACTTTGTCTTTGGAGGCAGAAATATTCACTCCTATGAGGATCAGTGTTTCCTCATTGGTCAGACCTGGCTTTACAATTACTTTCCACATAGGATATCTATTCCATAGAACCATATTTTAGTTTCAAGATGTGAGATCCACACCTATAAAAAATATAAGTTCCCTCACTATTTTGTTGCATGCTTTATATATATTTTCTTAAAACCAGCTTTCCCAGGCTATAGGGATAATCAGGAATCTTGTGCTTCAGTTTATTGTTAGCAGTCATGAAAATAAGCATATGGACGTCTCTAACACATGTTCTATTCTCTTTTTTTGTAATGTCAGTTTAAGCACCATCCCCGATGTTCTTTACAATCCATCAGAACAGGAGGGTCTGTTCCATTGATTTCTTTTAGCTCTCCAAGGCTGCTCTCATCTCTTCTGCTAGAGTCATTAAATGGGATAACCAGAAAAACAAACTTAGGAGGAAAAGAAGTTCTATTTGAATATTCACCAGGTTCTTCCTGTTCTCCCAAGTGAACTGACAGATCATTGGTCACAGATGAATTAATGTCTCTTTTCTGCTCCTCAAAATGAACCAATTCACAGTTCTCAGTGACAGAACACTATAGCCTGTTCCAATTACCGTGGTATTCCAAACTTTCCATCATTGTCTGACATACAACCTACGCTCTAAGCTTATTGGGCTTTTCTGTTATGGTAGTTGGAGCTGTTGCTTTAGTTTCAGTAGTCAGATGACTACCAAGGGACAAAACTGAGTATGAGACAGCCTTCCTCCTACTCATCTTTGTTCTTCTTTGTTGGAGGCTGCTGGTTTCTGGGCTGTGACCATATATGGACCAGAATTTGGAGCTGAGAATACTGGAAATGAAGTATTATGAAATGAGCCTTGGATGGCTGTGCCCACGATTGTGCTCTCTCCACCAACATTATGTCTCTCTTATGTTCTTAATAGAACATGTACACCCTAACCATGTCTGTACATTGAAGACCACATGAGAAACATTATGGAAATGTGTTTGAACCCCCCTGCCACAGGTCACACTTTCTGTTTCAAATTCTCCCCATCACCACTGGCTAAGGACTGACCATATAGCAGTGCTGATAGCTGTATGTGTCACTATGCTCTCTGTAGCCATAGGTCAAAGTAAGCACAAATAATTCTTACCAAATAGTAAATGGTAATTTTCTTCTGCTCTCCTATGGCCTCTGGTGTGAAGATGTAATGCACCTGGATCTCTGTGGGGGAGCCACAACTTAATGTCTCAGGCTTTGGCTCAATTTTGAGGAAACTCTTGCTGGGGGAGTAAAACCGACTTATTCTACGCATGGCATGCTCATATGAAGGTGTGATCCAGTCGCTGTCATAGCAGTTCAGCTCAGGTTTATGGTCAGCCTGATAAAGAAGAATAAATGTTTATATCTGATGAAAACCATGTAACAAGTCACATGAAAATCCCCAGGAAAACTCTGGGTATGTTCTATATTTCCCATTCTAAGACAAAGGTAGAGAACATGCACAGGAGACAGAGAGAAGAGAGGTGACATGCAAAGAAACTTGCTATATTTTCTGATTAGCAGAAAGAGAGAAAACCCATGGGTAGGGAATTCCCCAGCTGATCAGAAAGGCATAGTCTTACCCCAGCCCCCCTGCCCTGTCTCTGTCACTCACTCGGATTTCCAGGGAGGCTTGTGTGAAGGTGGTAGTGTCTATGGAAAACCAGGATTGTCCCTGCTCATCTGTAGTGTAATTCCCTTTGTACCTGTCTCCATCCACAGAAATCATAATGGTTTCATTGGCAATTGGAGCATCAGTGCCATCTACCAGCTTCACCTAACAGCAAAAACAAATCTCAGTTTTTAGACTAAAACCAGCAAACAGTTCCCAAGTCCTAAAACCTCTTCCCTCTTTTCTTCCTTGCCAGGCAGGATGTTTTTTTGCAGAGAAGAACAGAACACATAAATGGGGAAATGTTTGAGGTGAACGCTGTGTTGTCTTAGGCAGCAACTGAGAAAATTCTCAGTAAAACAATCTTATTGGTCCAAGGAATTTATGTGTCTCGGCCCTAAGTTCCTCAGTTGTTTTTAATTCCCCTGGCCAACCTCATTTGGGACCTCCAGGCTTGTGCCTTGCCCCAGTCCTTCACTAAAGCTACATTGGAGGTAGACCTATACCCAGCTCTTTCTCCTGTTGTTCCCATGTGGTTAACTGGACTTCCTTGGTTGAGCTCAGCCCTTACTCATCACCTCACATTGTCTGGTGGTCACTGGACTGTTAGTGGAACCTGTTACACATCCTCAACTCTGTTTAGCCTGCTTCGGAGCTGTGGGACTGTGCCATTGTTGACGAGGTCACTACATCTACCTGTGTTGTGGTCACCCTTTGCAACTGGATTACGTTGCTTTGTGGAATAGCCCATGGTTGCTCCTCTCTGATGTTATTCTCATGTGTCAGAACAATGGCCCTTCTAGTCTTTACTAGGCTTATTGCCAGGAGGCTCAAGGCCATGTGTCTGTGAAGAGTGCCCCAACTATCAGTAATTCCTCTGCAAGGTGGACCATGTCGTCTGCACACACTGCTATTCCATCTGAGGTGATTGTGCATTTGTGAGTTTGCTTTGTCACTCATTGTTCAGGGTCTCGTAAGTTCCCTACCCTCCCAAAGATTGGGATCCCTGGTCTGTACTGGGAGTCCAGAAGGTCAAAGCTGATTTTGCTCATGATGGATGTGATTCCACAGGAGCCTGTTCCAGTCATCTCTATTCCTGAGACAGAGCACAGTAAAGAGGGGTTATTATGAATAGCAGCATTTATAGACAGGTTACTCCACCTTCCTTATCTTTGCCAGCCCCTCCCCTTTTATGGTCTGCTGTCACTTTGCCATCCTTATGTGATACATACCTGTGCCATCTTCTGTGATCTTTCCTTGTACCTCAATGCTCATCTCATATCCTCGGCGTTGGAGTTGAAATATCTTGGTTCTTACTACACCAGAAATACACCCACGAGCATCTGCCTAAACAGGAGATTGGAGAGAAAAATGGAATTCTTTGAACAAATCTGGTGCCTTGTGGGACAGGAACAGATACTCCAAACCTAACACGCTTAACTTTTGTTCAGGAAATCCCAGCCTTATGTTCTAGGGTTGTCTCCAAGATGATCTTGCTTACAGCCTGTTTCCTAGTGTTTCATCCACACATTTTCTGTATCCTCCAAAGTACTTGACACCCAGTTCTACAAGGCATGCACTGGTTTCCTTGTTAATCCTATCCTACCTTAGTTCTTTGTGTTTCTCCTTTCTCCTGTATTTGACCCATATACAATACCACCTTCTTGTTTTCTTCTCATCCTCTTTGCTCATGCTCCCTGCCAGTCCCTCCCACAGTTGCAAAATTCTCTCACAGGTTCTTTTTTATCAGCCTGGGGATCCACAGCAGGGACCTCACAGGTGCTAAGTGGAGATTTGTCATTAGCTTTAATGGGTTTAGGGTTTCAGCTGTGGGGTTTTCTTTATCAGCTCAGTTCCCAGTTTAAAGACTCACCTCTTAAGAATGCCTTCATCTGAGAACATCTACTTTTCCCCAGACAGAGTACTGGGGAATCAGCACCTCTGATGTCCTACTGTCTCCCAACAGTTACAGATTTGGCCTCCTTTAGACAACACTTTCCGTTACCCATAAGAAAGACCTCTTCATTTTAATACTGGGACTCACCTGCCTAGTAAATTCTTCACACACAGCTTCTACTTCTTTTCCGTAACAATTTGAAGCAGAACGGGAAAATTTCCGGCACGCTTGGACATTGACCAAGCCAGGAACAGGTTTTCCATAAGTGTACCTATAATGACAAAGTGTTAAACCATCAGAGTCACACTCAGACACATCTCCTGAAAGACCTTCGTGGATGACTTCCTAGTATTTCTTCTTGAAGACTGACTAATGTGATATTTTAATGATTCTAGTGACTACATTTCCATGTAGAGATTCTTCCATTATCTATTAGAACCTGCTCCAGGTGGGAGCTCTCTGCAGCAACACAAGAAAACATTGTAGAATATTACTTCAGCCAGGAGCATCCTTATATCACAAACTGCTGAGGGTTCACTGAAGAAGCAGAAAAACAACCAGGGACTCTGGAGGAACGATATATGAGTTAAAAATGAGAACCCTGGGTTTGTACCATCTATTTAAATGATGTCTGATCTGACATCTCTGAGTATTTGAGGGTTCAGGGTTGGCAGAGAATCTCTAACTGAAGAAATGTAAACACAGAAAAAGACAGTAAACTGATATGAGAGAGCTGCAGATTTGTTTGGCATCATCTTTTAAGAAACCCAGAGAAGACCTTTCACTTTGATTGTTCAGGCCAAGTAGCAGGCTAAGGATTAATAATGTGGAACAAAGCTGCATGGGATGTCTGGGAAAAGCATGAAAACCCTTCCCCAGCTGTCCTTCAGACCTCAGTATAAAGGAGGAGTGAAGGATAAGTGACATATTTACTCTCTTGTGACTCACAGACCACAGACGGACACCGGAAGCTCCTTGTCCTTAAGAGTGATCATCTTGGGCAGCTTCACCAGGACCTCGTACTTGGGTAGCACTAGATAGGAGAAAGTCTGACATGAGAAGAGTGAAGGAGAGCTGTGTACCACACAGCAACCCAGACACAGAGCCAGCATCATCTTAGTATGAACCATCACCTTTCTGGTGTCTTCAGCACAGCCCTACTACCCCTTCACTAGGTTTTCTTAGCCTTCACCACTGTTTGGGTTTAAAGGGAATTAAGGAAGGTTGTAGCCTTTATCTTCTCTTTATTTGCAGCACATGCTCATGTGATCTCAGGCAGCTGTGTAGATCCCTTACCTGTGCCCATTCAGGACACAATGGTCCTATGTATTGTGTCCATAATTTGCAGCACATTCACTGCCTTTGTAATTTACCACATGGAAACAGCTTGAATCATTGTTTCACAAGGTTGGTTGTTATTGTTCTGGAGATCCCAACAGTAACAGTTTGTTACTGTTAGGCTCAGTAATATGTAGCATATGAAGCTGTCCTCCGCATCCACGCTGTTCTTGTGAATCTAGACACAAGCCTCTCAGGTCTTTATTTTCAAAGGGTCAAGGCAGAAATAAAGCCTAATATAAAGGGTGGCAAGGAAAAGACATATTTTGCTCCTGAGTATTAAATTACATTTCTTTTCCATCCTGCAAACATCCTACATTTTTCTTTTGCATCCTGCAAACCTAATTCCCTAACTACTCAAACCCAGGACTGGACTGAGGTATTCAACGGCCTGCATCCAGGTGGTGAATCTGATAGATTATTTCACAGTGCAAGGAAATGAGAGCATGGAGGGTACACAACCAGGTCCAGGAGCTGGAAAGCAACCCTGGGTTATACAGTTTAGACATACATTTGCCCTTAGGATGGGAGGCAAAGCACCATGTTTCAACCCCAGGGCTACATTTCCTCAAAAGGCTGTAAGGGAACTAGCAACAGGTGAGGTTCATGGGGACAAGACTGAAGAACAAACTAAAGAACAATTAGGTTAGTGTAAGGCTAAGAAAGTGACATACATCTTTGGTTCTGCAGGATGTTCAGAATGATCTTAGTGGGAGGAGGGACAGCCCATCTGTCAGCATGGCAGGCTGAAGCCTATAATAACCATGTTTGTGTTCAACTTATTCACCATGTTAATATTAGCCACCAAGCCTGACGTAAAGCCAAATAAGACAGCTCCCATGGATTTCAGTGACAATCTTCCTTGGTTTGAACCCTGAATATTCCAGAAACAGCAGGTACTGAGCAATGCACTGGGTCATTAGAGCTCCATGTACAGCTGGGGGGAGCCTGGGAGTGCAGAACACAGGCCAAGCAGCCTCCTCAAACACAGAGCCTAGCCCGAGTACACTTCTACAAATACCTGAGAAGTTTTATTACAGAACTTGGGGTTGGAATGCTCCCTGGGGCAGCACATTTTTCCTTACTCAGCCTCTACTACCAGTCTGTTTGCATCCTCTTGTAACGTTTGTGGAGTGTTCTTCAAACTGAAGTTTTCTACCAAACATGTTTTCCAAGCTTTTGCAGAAACAAGGGAGAAGAAGAAAAGGACAGAAGACTACAAATGGAGAACTGATGTAGATGATGAGAGGGGCAAAACAGGGTCACCAAAATACTGTCATCTCTTACTCTGTATCTAGTGCTGCTTGCAATGGGCTGCTGGACTGAAAAATTACTAAAACAGAGTCAACTGAAATTGATGGTATGAGCCCTGTACAGGAAGCTTATTAGACCCTGTGCTCCCAGGAGCACTATGAGCAAATACAACCTCAGGCAGGTTGCAGAGATGCCATAAAAAGAGCAACCACCTCTGATACTCAGGACCTCCAGGGTCGGCCCATCTGAACACCATTACCTGTGTATTCAGTCCCTCCTTCCTCCATGCCATTCCCAGGAAATCCCAAATTGAGAGGTTACAGTATAAAGCATTGCTGTCAGTCCCGCTTGCAGCCCGCATCTTGTCTCCTTACCATATTCCTCTACCCTGAAGGAGTGCTCCACATGGGATGAGAAGCTCTTCTGCACAACTATTTTGTAGGAGCCTTGGATGGGGTCCGAGGTGAGAGGGAAGGAGAGCTGCGTAAGACCAGTCTCTAGTTCCACCTCTTCCCACTGGTATACACGGTTCCTCTGGGGATCCTGCAGGTTAGGATAACTCTAGGTCACAAGACAGTACAGGAGGCTACCAGGAACAGCAGTGGAATGCCCAGTATATATGTATATCCTGGCTGGGAAATGCCTAGCTGTAAATATTCCATAATCTATGAGGATCTGTGAGTGCTTAGCTGTCAGTTCTGCATAACTAGCATGGAAGAAAGCTTTTCAACCCTGGAGGTCCTGGGCTGTCTTCCCCTCAGGTATACCTGCATGCTTATGAAGGATGAAGCCAGGAAGCTGGGAAAGAAGGGCTGGCAAGGTAAAAAGATGAAGAGATGTATAGCAGGAGTAAATGGAGCATAGGGAGAAAAGAGAGAAGTTTCAGTCTCCTTCACTCACCAATTTTTTTTTCCATGCCTGGAACAAAGACTGGCTGAGAACCAGTGCATAATCTGCTGGATGAGACACCTGATTTATTTATGGGACTGAGAAATATGGAAGAGTCCAAAGCTTGAGATGGGGTGGAGGAGTGGGGACAGGAACAGACAAAAGTATACCTCACTATACATGCTCTATCTTCTTGTTTCTCCCTGCTCCTAATGCTGGAGCTGAAGTCTTATCACTACTACAGCTGAATATTGCTCACCATGAACCATGATGAGCTATGCTAATTTGGCTATGCTCCAAATTCATCAGCTCAGCTCAAAACTTTGTGTAGAAGTTACTGAACCAGCATAGTGGTGCTGCAAAGTTTGATGCACCTTTTCCTGGCTCTTTAGCAGGAATTGTTAATGTTTACAGTCTTTCATTCTCTGCCTGCTCTGCATTGTATCTTGGCTGTCACAAAGATTCTATTTACTCTAGACAGATATGTGACTCAAAGTATGTGACTGCGTGCATTTACTGCACTGAGGTTTTATCTTAGGGCTTAGAGGAAAAGGGTTGTGAATGGCATCCCCTCCTTGGAGGTCACTTGTCAGGGGGCAGAAGCGACAGCCTTCTTCCTAAGAAGTAACCCAGGAAGTGCATAGTCAGTAAAATGCATCCCACTCTGCTGACCTGACCAAATCCTCTTTATCATCACATTTCAACCCTGCTGAAAAGCTCAATGCCTACTGTGAGGGACACCACAGGGCTTCCTTGGAAGAGGAATTCAAGAAAACATTTACAGCTGGGCTTGTGAACTTGTTGCCATTTCTGTGATGTATTTATAGGGAAGACCTGAAAGGTTGTTTGGTTTTCCTCAGAAAGGTTTTTGTGATGTTCTTTTTTTTTTTAATGACAGAAGCAATGGGTCAAGGTGATAGCTCAGAAATAATATGCTCACACTGACTTCTACCTTTGTGGCTGACTACAATCAATTAGTGACAATAAGGGTATGGACTGATGAACTTTCCTTTCCTTAGCACTGCTGACTTTAAGCTGTCAACTTTCTTCACTCCTGCCACCCTTCCCTTTGACCCAGCCCAAATTTTGTGCAAGAATCTGGTAAACTGCGCTGGCAGATCTGATCCGGCTGAAGGAAAAATACCCTACAGAAACATGGTGCGTGTGCTGCCAGATCAGTTTCCTACTCTACAAGACTGCCTTGCAGACAACTGTAAAAGCCAAAGGGCAGTGCTGGATTGAGAAAGAGCACTAAGGAAGGGAGAGGTGATGGTGAGGATGAGGGGAAAGCCCTACGTGAACCAGCTTAAGCAGCATGGACAAACACCATGCCTTACAGGCTGGAGCTGAAAACACAAGATGGCCTTCCTAATGATTTAAAATTGTAGCCTTTTGTGGTAATGAGACAAAAAAAGGATTACGAAATTATTCAGCTTGTTATGCAAAGGCGTGTGGGATTTCTGGAGGAGTGCATAGGATTTATGTCTTCTTGCTCCTTTCATAAAATACCTGTACTCAGTCAAGTACCACCTCATTGAAAGGGAAGGACCTGTCTGCCAACCACATGGGAGAGCCTCAGCAGAAGGTAGTTCTGATGCTCTCCTCCACCTTGTATCCCACACCACATTGCTGTCTTACTCTTCTTTCTCAAAATAGTCACAGACCATCAGTGGCCCATCAGATCTGCAGCTCTGTTGTGGAAGTTTGCAGACAGGAAGAGTGACAGCACTCTGATAGGAGGGTAGAAAAGATGAGCATAGCCTGTGTGTGTTCCACAGAAACATCCTCCCTATTAACTTTTATCTGTCACTGAAGTTCAATAGCTAAAAACTCCCAAACAAACCAGACAAAAATGTGATGCTTGGGAAGAGAAGTAAGCCATTCTGATATGACCTGCAGGCAAGTGTAATTCTGTTCACAGCATGGTTTGCACTGATTAACTCTTTTGCTCCTATAGCACATTCCCTAGCCAAAGAACCATTGGTGGAACTTTGATACCCAACTACCCAGCCTCCCATTACACAATGAAGAAGGTTATGTGCCCATGTCTTTTCCCTTGCACCTCAGCCTGAAAATGCTACTGCTGGAGACTACTACCTCTGTGTCTGCATGTTCTGCTGGAATAATAGGCATGTAGTTATTCACTCACCTGAACATAGACAAATGGAAACTGTGGGGAAAGAACAAAATAAAATCAGTGTTAGAAACATCAGTCATACATGGATGGAAGACATTTCCAGATTCAGACCTAGGGGCTGTAGAACAACCTTTCAAAATGTCCTAAAGGTCCTTCTTTTTCTGTATTTGCTCTATTTTGTTAGTTCTTGATGGTTAAGGGAATCTCTTCTTTAATATTTTAAAGCCCCAACTTTTTGTCTCACCACAGTATGAAAATGTGATGAAGTCAGAACTTTCAAAGAGCTTGTCTGCATGAGGAACCGATTACCAAATACGCTAAAAGGTGGATTTACAACCCTGACCACTTCCTTTAAACCAGTTTTTGTCGTACTGCTTTCTTTGCCTCTAAGCATGTGGTTGCACCCACTGTCAGAAATTACTGCACATCTGTCACTTTCAATGGAAACTTGTCCCACCCATTTGTTTTCATAAGGAGATCCCTGCCTACATTCTTAGCCATATACATCCTTTGCACATCTGGTTTTAAACAGCTATATTCCTTTGAAAAATGGCATATGTTTCTCAGTCAAGAGACAGGTGCAGTGTGTCCAGGATATGATATGGAATGGGTCAAGAATGGTGTGATCAAGAAAGGATCATATCCTTTAGAGGCTGTCTTCAGTGGTTCTAGATGATGATAGTGATGGTGTTAATTGGGAATTAAACCTTCTGGCTAACAATGAGGAATTATGGCTCTACCTTCTCATTCAGCGGGTGGAAATCTTTGTCCAGAGAGACGATCCGAAATAGAACTAAGGGTGCAACAGAAAAGAAGGAAATTCTACTGTTAGATTTGTAGTGATTACCAGGAAATCTCACTTTTTCAATGATTTATAGCTCAGACTCATTCCATACATTAACAGGGGCTGAACCAAGATCTCCAAGTAATGGAAGCAATTACTTCAGGCTCCTTCTCTTCCAGATGGTGAGAGACAGATAAATTTAGAAGGATAATCGTGTCTTGGTTGACCTGAATTGTCACTTGTGAGTGCCTGTCCTGCTTTGCTGATTCAGGTGCAGCCAAGGGAGACTATGCTTTTAAGTCATCTTAGATTTGTGTCTCTAGTAGTGTAGAATAAATCAGAGCCTGTGCCTAGATCTGGATGAGATGCTGTGCCTGGAGGGTGGAGAATCGTAGAATCATAGAAAGGTTAGGGTTGGAAAGGACATTAAGATCATCTAGCTTCAACCCCCCTGCCATAGGCAGGAATTCCTTACACTAGACCATGTCACTCAAGGCTCTGTCTAGCCTGGCCTTGAGCACTGCCAGGGATGGAGCATTTACCACTTCTTTGGGCAGCCTGTTCCAGTGCCTCACTACCTTCACAGTAAAGAAATTTTTCCTTATATATAGAATAGGAATGACAAAGGTACCAC
>JAVHNF010018549.1:0-12653 GCA_034783455.1 Micropsitta finschii | reverse complement strand
GTTGTAGTAAAGCTTGAGCACTGCATTGTTAGAGAGAAAGAATTGGCTTTTTTGGCTGTGTTTTCAAAGAGCTGGTAGCAGATCGATTGTGGGCAGAGCCCTGGGCATGAGGCAGTCTGCATGTTCCTAGTGAGTCACAGGATTTCAGTTTCAGTCCGGCTGATGTGAGGGTGAAGGGGTTTAGGTTTCTGCTTGGATTCTAGAGGCAAAGCCATTTAGCTTTTAGCTGACACTACAGTAACCAGCAGCCTGGTGAGTGTTTCAGGGCATTGATGGAACACCCTGTCTTCCAGAAGCCACCCATTCCCTCCTGTGGTGTCTAAGTCTTTATATCTTTCTCCAACCCTTGCAAGTTGACACTTTTGAAGCTATTGAGGAACACTGAGAATATTGCAAAGCTTTAAAATACTCTTGTGTGTGTTGTCTGTGCTGAAGAGGACATCTGAGTTTGTTCAGATTAGGGAGCAGATACTTGGTTATTATTATACTGGAATTAAGTCAGTAGCAATTGTATGAAGCTTCCCTGTTGGCTGAGATGTTCAAATGAACACTGCAGCAGGACTGGAAAGAAAAGGAATTGCTAAGCACCAATAACCAATCCAGTGTGATTTGCAAGCCAATGAAAGAACCACTGTTAAATACACCAACTTAAAGAACCTTTTCTGAGCTGTCAAAGGCACTTTAAAAGTAAGATCAGTTTCTTCTTCTTTGGGCAAGTCCCTTGCTGCCCACTTGGGTACCAGAACAAGAAGAGAGGGATGCCAGGTCAGGTGAGCACTGTGACACAGTAAGGGAACAGAGCTGAAGCAGAGGTTGTTGTCTCTCTCTTCTGTTAGAGTTTGCAACATCCCCTTTTGTTGTACAGCTTGAGAGAGCAGAGAGGTTATCAAGGGAAGAGAAGATGATGCGTGGGGCCAGGGAAGGTGTATCACATATGCTTCATTTGTCCTTGGCAGGTGTAAACTGTCCGTAAGTGGGTATTTCTCCTTGCATGGCAGGAAATAGAGGAGGCAGTTGTAGACAGTGGTTGTATTTTCTTGCATCCGGTGCTTAATGAAAGAAAATTCCAGGCTGTCTTCTAGGATATATAATGGTGATGGATAACTTAGGCTGTTTCCTCTGGATCTGATGTTCTGCTTATGTTAAGATGTAGAGAGTATTGTTTGCTGAGACAACATCAAGAGCTCTTGGATGAAGGGAGCAGAGACACATCCTTTCCTCACACAGGGTTTCAGCTCCCATTGCTGCTGAACATCACAGCTCATTGAGGAACAGCAGACCTACCCCTTTGTTAAAAGAAACCAGATGAGGAAAGGCCAGCAGTGGAGTCACAAGTGGCCTGTAAATGGTCAGCATCCCCCTTTTGCTCTCCCGGGCTGGAAGCAGCATGAGAAAACCACAGGTTAGAAGGAACTGTTAATGGAAAGGGACATTGATGGAGGTGACACTCCTCTGCTTGGAAGTAATGTCATCTGGGAGTAGGAGAGCAGTGGAAGAGGAGGACAGGAGTCTGAAGAAAAGTTCCAGCTCTTACATCATGGTTCTTGAATACGTTGCCAATTCAGATTCAAGAAGATCCATGGACTTCGAGGCCAATAACTGCATGACGACAGACTCTTTCCTCTTTACTCCATCCAGATTACTCAGAACTATAGCAAATGTTGGCTGTCTCATAGCTCGTAGATGAGGCCTGCACTCCCCTGTGTAAGCTATTGTGCATACTTCCCATTGAAGGGTGCTTGGAATAGATGTTACTGGATGTGTTGTGCTACTTTGGTTACGTGTAGTCCGTGTAAGGTACATACAAGTACCATGCTGCTGACCTGAACCCTTCCTCAGCTTAGCAGAAAATTAGATTTAGATCTCAGGGGCTTTCTTCTTAAACCTGTCCCTCCTCCTCCGAGAAGCATGTCCCTTAGTGATGACAGTCACTGTTTTCACCCTTCACTAATTCACAGGGGACACCAAGAGCCTCAGAGACACAGAGCTACTACGTACTCTAATGGTCCTTTCAGGACTTCTGCTGTTCTCTTTGGTGGGTGTTCTACCCTTTTGCTGGGACAACAGTACTGATTCATGTGGCTCTAAGTCACAGCTCTCCCCTTCTGTTCTTCCAGCTGGCACATGTTCAGAAAGAGTGTTAATGTTTCAAAAACCAACCTTTTAAATTACAAGCCCACAAGCTTAAGGAGCTCCTTGCAGGGAAATTTGGATTGCTTATCCTTTGGTGTGTAAGGGTGGCATGAGGCTTACCACATTTCCAGGTGTGTGGTTAAAGAAACATCTGTCCAAATACAGAGATCATACAGCAGCAAGCAGCTCTGCAAGGGAATGCTCTCAAGGTTCACAGTGCTTACTCTTGGACTCTGGCCTCCAAAACGTCATTCCATAGCACGTGCCTCAATCTGGGAATGCCTATTGCAAATGCCTGATGTCATGTTAATATTTCACTTTGTGAGGGAGGCCTGGTGACCTTTGCAGCTGGATTCTAATGGCCTGTAACTGTCACATCTGCCCAGTGACGTGGAAGGAAAACAGATCCGATAATCATGGAGCAGATTTATCCATATGCAGGCAGAGCCCACGTGAGTGAAAGAGACTCATGGGGTTAAAGGAGCAAGGTGTTTCTGCTTGACTGATGGCTCCTAGGGTTCAAAGGACATGTAATTCACCACGTAGCTGCACTTCAGGCACAGTGATAGCCTGGAAAATAAGCAATCTGTGACTGATAGGAGTGGATGGCTAAGGTGTAATAGTGATTATTTCTGTATCACTTGGCATTGCTACCAATTAACAACACTGCCTGCAGAATCTCATTTCCCAGCCCTGTGAATTCATTCCTGATGTGGTGTGATCCTTCTCCAGAGTAAATCCTGACTTTATGTAGCAGCGGAAAACTTCAAAGTGGGAATTTTGAGTCCCTTCTCCTGTCCACCACCAGCACACATACCTCAGTCCCTCTCAGCTTTACTCATGGAACTTCTGGCTTCTTTCCCAATCATCATAAGCAATGGATTAATGATTGCTTTTTGCTGTTGTTGTTGCAGGGCAACCATTGATGAAGTGGAAACAGATGTGGTGGAGATAGAGGCAAAGCTTGACAAGGTAAGATGGGCCCCTCAGTGCAATGGTTTGAAGAGGGACTGATGAGTTCCTGCTTAGGAATATGGCCCCACCAGTCACCTCTAAAACATGAGCCCATCTCAGGCAGTCAGGAAGCTAATATATAGTGTACAGGGCTTGTCACCAAGATCATGACTCCCTCTACTGACAGGTACCTGCCAAGGCTCCTTTGTGACTCCCAAAGGGTTCAGAACAAGAGGTCCAGGTGGGTTCCTAATGCTGGATGAAGGCCTTGTTCTGGTCCTGGATCTCAGGGGACTGACACTGCTTCTCTTGCTGTGAAAGTTATTTTGGTGCTGTCTGATGCCTCTCTCCTTCACCTTGCTTGTGACACTAAGGAGCTGTTACACATCCACACAGCTCCAGCACCGCTGTGTCAGCTCAGGAATATAAGGAGATCCTTGCAGGTAAACAAGGGGCCAGATTCAGGCTGATAGTGGTGGTGCTGTCTGATGTTCAGCCAGGCTGTGCACCACAGCTGCAATCTAACAGTGGAAATAGCCTGTCAGGGACCAGTTTGGCTGTTTTGCTTTTATGCTGGTGATTCTTTACATCCAGTTGGTAGTTTGGATCCAAGTCAGAGGCTTTATGATGGAAGGCAGCTTTTCCACCCCCACTTCTCCTGATGTCTGAGACATCAGCCAAGTTGTTTCTGAACAGGAACAGAGAAAAATGAAGAAAAGGAGCCAGAGGAGCTGTGGGCTTTTTGTCTGAGAGATTTCCCAAAGCTACCAAGGGATAAAACTCCTGCGTGTGATGGAGAAATGGGCTTTGTTGAAGTCACCAGCCTCAGGCTAAGCTGTGTCCTATAAAACCTATTTACTAATCAAGCTGCTTGAAACAGTTATCTGCACAAGCTAACTAGTGTCACTGGTGAAAGCTGCAGAGGGATTTGGGTTATCTGTTTTCCTCTAAGCTAAGGCTCTAAAGTCAAAGCAAGGGGTGGAACTTGCTCTGATTCTACCACTACTGCTGTTGGTGCCCAAGTAGTTAGACAACTTGGTGTGCCAGAAACAACCCTGGAGTGAGAAGAATGGTCTGGAAGTACCAGAGCAGCTCAGGGCTCTCAGTTTTTTACTGTTCAGTGCTTTGTTGCAAATTGTTTTGAACTCCTTTGGGTTAGGGCTGCATCAAAACAACAGTTTTTTGCAGCTTGCCTTCCCCTGACAGCAGTTATGGGGTGATATTCTGGTGGGTGGCCATTTCATTCTGTTTGCATGCATCATTCCCCTACCTGCTGCAGAGGTGACCAGTCACACGAAGTGCTGCCTCAGTCTCCATCCAGCTACAGGATATCAGCCCTGGGTGCATGGGGAGTGAGGCTGGAATCTGCATCTGAAGAGCCAATAAAGTTCAACTTCATTTTGCTGAGAGTAACTTTAGGCAAGAATCAGTCACCCTCATTCCTAATCAATCAGTATTTGATGGCCCAGCTCCTCTCTTTCAGCCTTTCTAGGGCTTGGTGTTGTGGTGTCGTACCCAAATAGCCAGCATCACTAGTTCTGAAAGAGCAGGAAGCTGGCAAGGACTGAATGTTTCTCTACCTTTTACTCTGCTCCTGAGCACTTAGTTTATAAATGATAAGCCTTTTAACACCTCTTTAAGATAGAGGTAAAGGGCAGTGTAAAGAGATTCATCTAAGGGAAGACCAGAAATTGGGGCTTTTTTTGCTGTTTCTAAGAGAATTCCTTCATTCTGTCCTGTGCTCCATCTGCAAAGCCATCATTGCTCCCCTTGGGAGTGCGTTTGTGCTGAATGGCCTTCAGCTACCAGTAACTCAGCCTTGGCCAGGAGGGTGTGCACAGAGGCATGCTAGAAACCGCCACGTTGCAGAATAGGCTGGGTTTCTTTTCCAGAGGATCTGTTCAAACCTCTAGTGTATGTCTGGGCTCCAGATGTGACAGGAACTGCATCTGTTTGCTTTGCTTCTCTGGGCTTGGATGGGATAGCACAAATGTGCTAGCACCCAGCATCAAATGGAGTGGCCAAGAGAGGATGTAAGTGTGAAAGAGTGAAGACTATATATACTGTATATACACAGATAAACCCTGTGTGACTATATATATACATTTATACATTCAGATATGTTCTTACAGAACTGCAGAGACAAGCCAGCTTGTTCTGCAGTGCATGCATAGAGATTAGGCCCCAAAGCCTTGTGGCTGCATAACTAGAACAAACACCAAGCCCCAAACCAGCACACCATGCTGCAGTGGGGCTTTGGTACCCAGCCAAACTGGAGAGCTGCTCATTGCCAGCCTGTAGGTGAGGCTGGTTGACAGTGCAAGATTTCTAAAGCCATTTGTCATGAGTAAAATTAATATCCCTAAAAACCTCCTGGATTTTGAGAATGGAAAACTTCAGTTCCAAGAGTTGTTCATTATCAGCAGTTAAAGTTGTCATTTAAAAAGCTCAAAACAGTGATGATTTAAAAAATAAACCAACAACCAAAAAATGGAATCATTTTGCTCAGCGATAAGCCATTCCTGTTGCAAATCTCTTGGGCTTTTGGTTTATGTGTTTATCTGAAGTTGTTTAACATAACCTTTTACAGGGAGCTTTGGCTGAAAGGAGATAGGCTAATGGCCAGGAATCCTGGCTAAGCTAATGCTCCAGTCTTTACAGTGAGTTCCAGGCATGTTATAGCAGTTTGGTGTGGCTAGGAAATCTGGGAATGTTCCCTGCAGCTGTAAAATTATCAGAAGTTAATGAAGGCTGTCTGGAGATGCAGCAAAGTGACTCCAAGCTGCAAGCTCCAGGTAACTTCTCTATACCAAGGCTGGTGATGAGATTCGGAGCCTGTGTAGCTTGCTTAAAGTTAATGTTTCTCTGAACAGAGATCCATCAGAAAGTCTCTACTAAGCCACAAGCAGTCCAGAAATACATGGTGGAATCCTTCACAGTGCTCCAGCAGTTTCCTTGGGCTGCAGAATTGTGGGAATTGATTCATACTTTTCTACAGTCTTGATGGTTTCATCCCTGTGTGTGATGGAACAGAGTTTTTCATTGGCTGCACACAGCAAACATGGCTTAAGCAGTCCTGGTCAGTTGGTTTAAGCAAAACATGACACAAAACCATCAGGCTCCCCTTTATTCCTAGGTAAGAAGAGCAAGACAAGTCTCCACAAGTATATGGAACAGCCAGCTGGGCTTAGAGACTTGACAGTCCCCAAAAGCAGCATATTCCCAGCAAGGAGATTCTAGACAGTCTATCACTTCCACCCAGCACCAAGGAGTCTTCACCTTTCTGCAGTCAATCTGTGTGATCAGGTTCCTTTTACTGCAGTCCTGATGCCTCCGGATAGAATGAACAGGAGAATCCCACTGGAAAGAATGGGCTGCTCTGATTCATCTGTCCTCAGGGGTAGCCTGGAACTCTTATTCTTAAGTGAGAAGTGAAATATTGACAGCATAACATGCCCTGAGAGATGTGATTTGCATCCTTGTTGCTGCCACATGCAGTAAGGGTTGCTGGTGTAGTCACATGGATGGCATCTTGTTCTAAAGGTCTTGGGCTGGGATGCTGCTGCACGTTAAAACCAACCTGGCTGCAGTTCAGTTTGATGTGATCAACTCCATATGCACTGACACCTCTCTCCTTGTGCAGCTGGTGAAGCTATGCAGTGGGATGATTGAAGCAGGCAAAGCCTACATCACCACCAACAAGCACTTTGTCACCGGAGTCCGGGACTTGTCACAGCAGTGCAAGAAGGATGAGATGATTTCGGTAAGTGATGCTTTGGGATGGAGCATGGGACACAGTGAGGCCTGGGGAGCATAGCCTTCCTGATGCTGTGAATGGAGCATCAGGAGCATCAGCATTAAGTAGCTATTTAGTATGAGATTTTATTTTTAGAGGAATATAGAGATAATGCAATGCTGAAAGGTCAGAGTGAGATTAATTGTTTGCAGGGAGAACTGGACTTTTTAGAAGTTGCAGTGCTGTCGAGGCTGCTGGAATCTAGGTCAGTAAGCATCAGTGACTTAGGAACGTGGGAACCAGCCTGTACAAGTGACAAGTGACATCTTGATTGCAGCACTGAACTGGAGAGGACAGAGAGTTTATGGCTTCAATGCTAGGCATTCTGAAATGCCTTCTTGCCAAACAGCAGAGTGGCTCTTTGGTGTAATGAGGGTGTCTCTCAGCCCTTGAACCTCTAGGAATGGAGGGCAGCTGCTTCTCTTCACTACCAGTCTCTTCACCTTTCTTTGCAGGAGTGCCTTGACAAATTTGGAGACAGCCTGCAGGAAATGATTAACTACCACATGGTAAGATGCAGCTTCCCCTTGTCTTGTTGTGTGCTGATGGCAACCTTTCTCAAGGCACTGATTATGGTCTCCTGAGTTTGGCTTACCTGACACTGCACAAAGGTGGGGTCCACAAAGGAAGTGTTTTCAGGGTCCAGTCCCTGCTCACTGTGTAGCCTCGAGAGCAGCAGCAGGCTGGGAGTTATTGTTGCCTTTTGCAACAGGATTGAATTGGATGAGCTGTGACTGTTACAGTGATCCATCCTGATGCATCATGTATGCTAGGAAATGGGATTTCCATGGGGTGCAGGGAAGGTACCACTGAATGTAGGTACTGCCACATGGGTGCCTTTTGGCTCATTTCAGATCAGAGAATACACAATGAATATGAAGAAGGGTGAAGTTAGAGACCTCTTCATCAAAGGAAGAGGAGAGCTTACAAAGGTCCCACACTCCATGTGCTTTGTTCTTTCTGGACAGACCAGGGTTTTGTAGTGAAGACAGACAGATCCTGAGGAGCTCAGACAACTCAGGACTCTGGCTCTTAGCATCTTGCATGTACAACCATGTTGCTGCAGATCTGGAATACTCTCTGAAGCTTGGCATTCACATTTTTGACATTAGGACACCAGCAAGGCTGTGAATGGATCAAACTGAAAGGATTGCTTTGTTCAGCTGATGCTGGGAGAAGACTCAGTGCATTTTGTGCAGCTCCATGGCTAAGGATAACACAGGACATATTAATGATACACTGAGATGAAAGGAGGGAAGTGTCCAGACAATGCCTATTCTCCTGAACTGACTTTATCTCACTAACAGAGCCCAAGAAGTTACAATCTGCCCTTTCTCTATCCCAGACATCCAGCCATGACATCTGTAAACCTCGTAGAAGAAGAAAGTGCTTCATGCTTGGTGGCTTCATGCCAGACCTACAATATTAAGTCTGTAACTCAGCTGGAGCTTAAAGCACAAATGCTGTAAAGCTTCAGGGTGCCAGCACTGCCCTGACCCACTTTTATACCACAGTGCCCCTGTCTAAGTACATTAGGCATGATGCTTGATTTTGGGATGCAAGTTAACCGCATGTACCTGGAGAAGAAACTGCATCAAGTCCTTGTAATTATTTCATGAAGCAGGTGGGAAGGCTGTTTCCTAGTTAAAAATGACAGGGAAAAGAGGTAAAAAGTGGTGTGGGGGGGGATAGAGTGAACAAACCAGTGTGAGCATCAGAGAAATGGTGTGTTTGTGTGAAAACTAAGTCAAAGCCTGGTTTTCTGATGCTGCTCAAATTTCTTCTGAAAACATAAGGCCTTTTGGCAAGGAGCATAAGTACCCCTGAGCTCCTTCCTTCCAGGGATCACATCACAGCAGCACTGACAGGGGCTGAGCAGTGCGTGCAGCCCAGGCAGGAGGGAACAGTCCCGGCCAGGAGCCTCTGGCTGCAGGATGCTCTCGGCTCTGCAGCTTCCCTGGATCCCCACTCTCTGCCAGAAGTGGCACTTCAGGGATTTCTCTTCTCTCAGCCAAGTAATAAGCAGAAAGACCTTCCCAGAGCTGTCAAATCCCCGCTGGAATAACTCTTCCCATGCACCCCACCCTCTACACTCCCCGCTACAGCTGGGGCAGCATTTCCCTACCATCAGTTGCATGCACAAGGGATACTTACATCCTCCCTCCCCACTGCCTTTGGAGAGCACCCTTTTCCCTTGGTGCTCAGCAGTGTGAATCCCTCTCCAGGAAATGGCTTTGGAATGATGGCTACATCTTGAGCCCTTTCCGACGGATGTTCAGTTAATGGAGTTATTTTTAGTGCCTTCTGCTGTCTCCTTTGTGTGTGCTGCGTGCGTGTGTGTGTATGTGTATCTTGGCTCATCTGTGTCTGGGGAGCTCAGCAATGAAACAGTCGTCAGTGCTTACTCCAGGAATGTGGCCAGGACAGTATGTACAACTGGAGCAAGTTAAAAAGAAGGGAAAACATCCCCTAAAAAATCAGTTGCAAAAGCTTATTCTATGATTTTATTGCTAGAACAATGAATGTTAGATCAGGAAAACCCAAGCATGAAACCTGCTTGAATGTAGAAGATGAACAGACTGAGCTCCAGAACTTTCCACCTTATAGTGCAGAGGGAGGAAAAAGCATCAAAGCAACCTTAGAGGAGAGATGACAAAGAGAAAGTTGAGTTCGGAAGAGCTGCAGTGTCCTGTGCCTTTTGTGCTCTTTAACCACATGCATGTGGGCTAATGCTCTTTCCCATGCAGTTCTCTTTCTCTGTGTGACCAGAAAGAGAAGTGAAAGGATGCAAGTGAAAGTGCTGTTGTGATGGGATCAATCTGGCTGAGCCCCTTCAAAATGCATCTTCAACATCATCTTCAGAAGCTGTAAAAGAAATATTGCCCACATCAGTCCTACCCCAGCTTCGTTATGTCCCCAGCTGCCATAAATCACTGCAGCTACGTCAGAGGGATCCTCCAGCAGGAGCAGCAGCAGCTTGCCGGGGAGATTTAGCTTTTCTGAGTGAGCCAGGAGGCATTTCCTGCTGACAAGGAGAAAAGCCACCCAAGCTGTGATGAGTCAGTGAGGCAGATGGCAGATGTCATGGGTGGAGGGTAGCGGTGGAGTGCAGGGGGAAGGAAGGAGGAAATGAAAGTGGACAGGGCTTCCACAGCCGGGTCTTCACAGGGTTGGGGGGACCACATGCATTATCTGGCAGCACTTGGGAAGGGTCCAGGGGCATCATTTGTGGATGTAGAGTGACCAGCTGACAGGGGAGATGCTTTCTGTTATCTCATGGCTTCATAGTTTTGGCTATTGTGCTCTAGTGCAATGATGTTATACTAGTCTCCCAGACTTCAGTGAGCTGCTGCTCTTGGAGTCTGGTACCAGTCTAGCAGTTACCATGAGCTCAGTGCTGCAGTTGGGGTTTCAGAAAGACCAGGTTTTGTCAGTGTCTGGAATATCTTAGGATGTCTCCTTTCTAGTTAGGGGAGAGAAGCAACTTCAGTAACATCTAAGGGGCAGGAGCAAATGTCCTTTGACCTAAGCACAAACTGGAGCTCTTGAGCTTTTCATGAGCAACTCAACTTCAACCTGGTTCAGAAGTTAAGCTTAGGCTGTTGACATCTGATATGTGTGATAGAAGGACTCTTGTCATCTTGTTTTCCAGAGCACAAATCCTCAAGTGAGCTGTATTATAGAGGCATCACAGATGGAATGCTGTTCATGGGTGGCATTTATCTGGTGGGCCATTGCTCAAGAGATGAAGGACTGAATCATGTAGCCAGACAGCAATAAAAGTCATTTAAGTATCTCCGGCCAAACAGAGGATGTTTGAATTCTGCCTGGACCTCCTGCCATTTGGGTTACTGTATTCAGCTGCTAGAAGCTGCAGTGAAAGAGAAACATACTGTAGGAATATGAAGTCAGGGAGAAATGTACAGTATGCTGTCACTGTTGAGGTTTAGTTATTCGACAAGTGCAGTGGTATTTATATGCTCTTTCTAGAGCTGTGTCAGGCACACACTGGACAGATATGCCATAGAACAAGTGAGAACCCAGGTCTTGGAGATCCTCTTTGCAGCTCTGCAGCAGGACAGGTAGCTGAAGAGGAAGAGGTGGAGAGGTCAGGAGAGACTTCCAAAGCCTCGAAGTGTTTGAGAAAGAGCAGAATGAGCTATCTCTGGGGAGCAGGGTGCCTGACAAGGTTATGGATGATCCCCTTCTGCAGGCCAGGGAGGGAGGTTACTTTTGTTCCCCAGCAGATGCTGAGAGGTAGCTGATGGAATCCCATGTGGGCAGTGCTGTAGCTGCCTCTTTCTCGCACAGACACATTACAATGCAGTTTTGGGACAGGATTCCTGAGAGCAGGTGAAAGGATCAAGCTCTTGATTCCCAGGCCACCAGACAACCAACCCTCATTTAAACTCAGCACAAACCAGTCCCCAGACTGTGTCAGGGGCGGTGGGAATGAGGCCTCCAGACCGGCCATAAGGGAGATAAGCACAGAGATGTGACTCATCCAGCTCATGGCTGGGTGGTGGAGCTGGACAAGGGGGAGCTGCCTCTGTCCATGTGTCAGACAGCTGCAGAGGAAGCTCCACACCCTCTATCTCACATCTGGAGCTAGCTCTTGCAGGGTGGCTGATGTGCTTAATGAACTTCGTCCCATCTCAGTATGGCTTTTAGTGCACTAACAGACCTTAACAGCCTGACCGGCTTCACCTGAGGCCTCCATCCATCCTCTCCACCCATGGGTGGGCCCAGACACTCTATTTAAGCTCCACCCCAGGACATTCAGCCTTGGTTTAGACCTTTGCTGTAGCAGCACAGGTCTCTAGCTCATCTACAGTCATACCCAGCTTGATCTTGGCGAAACCACGTCACCATCTCTGAACCAGCCCTGCTTTCTTGGTGTGGTGGAGCCTTGGCTGGTGAGGCCCATGTCCTATCTGCTGCATTATCCCTCCTCAAGGTCCTGATCCAATGGTCTCTGCTGCTCCTAGCCAAAATCCCACTGCAAATGCTGTTCATAGAATCATAGTTAGGGCTGGAAAGGATCATCTAGTTCCATTGCCTACTTCTAATCTCTACTTGAGCACTATTCCCACATGCAGTGCTGATGTCCTACTTCTGAGCTTCATGGATGGAAGTGCTGAGAGAAGCAGTTCACAGCCAGGTGATCTCACTTATTTTTAGCTTCTGCTTTGCTTTGGAGCCTGGTGGGATCTCTTGTAAGCTCTTGTGGGACTGCTGTAGCAATGGCATCACTTTGTTCTCTCTGATGTATCTTGAATTTTAGGCTTGCACTTTGAGAATTAACGTCCTGGGCTGCTGATCTTGCTTGCATTTCTTGTGGGCATGAAATTCCGGTCAAACACAGGTTTGGATTTATCCTGTTGCCACAAAAGCCCATGCTGGGAAAGGGCAATGTAGGACTCAGCCTTTTGCTGCTGCTGGGTGAGAGCTGTGCTTAACTCCCTTCTTCCACGTTGACCCTCCTCAGCACAGATGTGTGTGAGTCATGGGCTGGACTTCCCATGTCTTGGTGGAAGCTGAGAGGGTGGGGTGATATTTGGTCTGGAAAAATCTGACAACAAAGAGTTTGTTCCAAGTATGTCTGGGAAAGGGGAGGAAGCCAAGGGATGACTTCAGGTTTGAAACTCTAGCTCTTAAAACTCCTTAATTTGTGTTGAAAATGGAATGGAGGACCCATGTCTTGGTGGAAGCTGAGAGGGTGGGGTGATATTTGGTCTGGAAAAATCTGACAACAAAGAGTTTGTTCCAA
>JAVHNF010018544.1:0-14849 GCA_034783455.1 Micropsitta finschii | reverse complement strand
TGCTGAGCATATGCTGTCTTTCTGCATATCCCTTTCACGCAAGAGCAGGATGCTGTTGGTTATATTTTGTGGGCTGGCTGATGGAGTACTGATTTTAGGACTCTCATCCTATATGAAGATAAGGCTCACAGCCCTGGCTGAGATATGCTCTGTTTTGCACAAGTCAACTGAGTCCTCAGCTGGTTCATAGCCTCCAAGTTGCCCACACTAACAAGAGTAAGGGGTTGAATTTTCAATACCTGCCTTTTGCAACACAGCCTTAATTTCTTAGTATCCTTCCCAATTATGGAAATGACATATTGGAACCAAATGTTGGGAAACACTTATGGATAACCCACTGAAATTCTTATTTTTGGCTATATGCTTATTTAGAGATATATTCAGCCATAAAAACAAGCAGTGGCACACCACTGATCAGTTATAACAGCTCCAAACTGATGTTACATCAATGAGGCTGCAAGGCAATGCACAGGCTGAATCAGGCCTATAAAAGTCATCCATGGAAGCATTTTGAACATGGAGGAATTCCCTCTCTGGTCACAGATAATTCATGAACAAAGGGGAACTGGCTTGCATTAATCACTGCTTGTTCACCCAGCGGTTGCTGTTGGGTGAGCAGTAGTAAGGGACCAAGCAGAATTTGACAAGTAGCAGCAAATGAAAGCAGGTATTTCCTAGCAGGAACAGCTTTCTTTTTCAGTGAAATTGCTGTTGCCAAGGTGAGACAATAATATTTCTGTGTTCACAAACAAAATGAAACCGTTCTGCACCTTAGGCCATGGGCAGACATCCTTCTCTGAATCTGTTATGCCTGTTAAGGACACAACCTGCTTTGTTTGCTCAACCCTGCTTATCCCATGAAGGTCTGTCTGCAACATCACTGCAGGGGAAGAGTGCCTGTGAGCATCCTTGCCCCTCCTTGAGGCAAATCTGGCGCTGTCTGTGGCTTTTGCAAACTCATAAAAACCTGATCCTTGACCAGGAATTACAAGAGTTACCTCAGTTCTCTTTTACCAGTTGCCAGCCTGGGTACTTGTGAAGTGTACCGGCACTAGGGTGTTGTAATCACATCTCTCACCCTCTGTCTCTTCCTTTATGGAACTCAAAGAGGTTTGGCAACTTTAAGAAGTGTTTGGTCTTGTGAGTCTTATTTTTCTAATCTTTGTTCTCAGCCTTTGAGAGAATCTAGCAACCACAAAGAAAAAATACAGTCAATACCATCAGAGAACCAAGCTTAGAGACTTCTGGGATTCCTTTCTTTTGATGTAACAGGCTTTTCCCCCATAACCTTGGCTTCATGTATCTGTTTGTTCTATGCCAGGGATGTAAATTGGCTACTGGCAATAGTGGAAAACATCAGTTCTCTTGGGCAGAGAAAAACCCTTGTCTTAAAACAAGTGACATTGGTGTGACCTGTCTTTAAAAGAAAAGTATGAAAGAGAGCTGCCACGTACAGTGGTTTAGCCTTTTTTCCTTCCTATTGCCTTAGTCCAAGTTGTTCTTTTAGCAAATGCTCTTGTTTGAAGTTGAATAGATAAGTGTATGAGATTGCTGATGCAAGGGGTAGCAGGGAAAAGTAAAGATAAAACCACTGTTGATTAGCAGAGGTAAGCATATTTTCCTGTGCCATTTTACATCAGCATGTGTCAGTGCTGAGTTAGACCATGGAGGATGTTTCACTTTGCAAGCAGTTGTCATAGCTTTGGAGGTTACCAGCCCAGCAGCTTTCCCAGCAGAGTGGCTTGTGCAGGAGTCAGGAAATAAATGCTTGTTTGGTTCAGTTCACCTGTGATTTGAATGGGCCTCTTTGATTTCCTTCTTGCCTCCTGCAAATGGAAGAGGGAGTCTGTGCACCACCAGGGCTGAGATGCAGTGACCTGAGCTGACAGAGACAGTGAAGAAGGAGCAGCCTTCCAAACTGGCTGTCAAAAAGGATGTTCACATCCCTGGGGAGCAAAGTTCTCCCAGTACAGGCAGAGAGTAGCTCCCCTAAAGCAATGCAGGACATGTACATCCTGCTGTGGCTGTGTGGGGACAGTCTGCTCTGCCCATGCTGGGTACAAGCTTAGTGCAAGAAACAGCATAAATGTGATGTACTGCACTGGCTGTGGGTCACTGGCTCCGCTCCTTGTCCCAAGCTACTGATTCAGCTTGCCTGGAGCTAAAATGTTGCTGTTCTCAGTCTCCCATCATCTTGAAAGCTGCCATGTGTATTTTAATCACCTTCAGCTCTTAACACTGTCTCCTGCCCCCTGAAGTATTGCTGACTGAAGGTACAAACAAGGTCAGCAATGATCAGGTTTGCATCACTAGCTGATTGGAAACTGTTCTGTGGGAGTTTCAAAAGGATGTGTACAGCATTGGCTTCTCATCATGGTAAGATCTCAAGATGCCTCATCTTGCAAAACCGATATTCTTATGTTGGAAATAGACGCCTTAAGTTATTTTTAGGTTTCTAAAATTATGCCAGTTAGACCCTTCCTCTTTCTGAGAGCTTGGTGCAAGTAGGCTCATGAGAAAACTTGGTTTTCCAGGCAGAGGAAGACAATATAATGTATCAGTGAAACTTCTGAGGTTTGAATTTCACTTCCAAACTGCTTTTCTGTGCTGATTCAAAAATTATCAAGCACAAGAAACCCTTATAACATTATCTCATCTGAATAACTGGTAGTAGAAGACACAGCAGTGCCCTGAATTAATTTCTGCTTGAATTAGAGTGTCTCATGTAAAAGAAAATCATCTGGTTTTGATACAGAAATTTCCCACGTGGGGGAATATGAACTGCAACCTTAGAAGGATTTTTGCAGGAGCTAATGAAGGCTTAAAAGCATGAGTGACTTACTGTGGCTTAAAAAAATCAGTGAACATCAGGTGAACAACTGACAGATTTTATTACAGCCGTTGGAAGGAAAATTGTGTTTGCTTAAATCTCAGCAAGAGGGTGTTAAACTAACAGGTTTCCTCAGCCTTTTGCAGTCTCCTAATCCATTACCCCAGCTCAACTGGCAAAGGGCGATGTGTAAATGTGTAGTATCTTCCTCATGGTGATTTCATCGGTGCTTTTTTCTAGTCAAAACTTGCCTTGTTTCAGCTTCCTCCATCTGATTTATGCTTCTGTTTGCTAGACCAAATATTCCATTACTAACGTTTTGGTCCTTGCAAGCTGTGATCAGGTTATCCCTTAATCATGTCTTTGATTGAAGTCCTGGCATCTGTCACTACACAGCACATTTCCCAAACCTTTAAATCAGTTTCTGCTCTGAAAGTTCTCTAAAGCACAAACATCCAACAGGAGCATCTGTGCCAGGACTGAGCTTTTCAGCAAGATGTGTATGATCATTTATAATCAGAATGTGCTACAGCAGTGGGATAGGGCTGATGCAAACAATATCACAAAGAAAATCTGTACAGCTGTACCAAAAAAAGAGTTACTGGTTGTTTCCTGCCCCATGTCCTTGAAGCCTGGATTTTCACCTCATTTGGTTTGCTTTGCATCGATAGACCATGACAAAATAGACTCATCAGTCTGCGGGCTTGGGACCCTGTCTGATAGTTCCCCCTCCTCCCATCTTTCTTTTCCCTTTCTTCTTCATTTACTTTTATGTTACAGTGAGGACTCACATGTTTTGCTGCCACAATGAGATCTGACACATTAATAATTGTGCAGAAGAGAAGAAGGCTTCTCCTGTTGGAAGGCGTGCTGGAACGAGACTTGAGCAGATGGGCTCTTTTTTGACGTACCCTCATTATTAATACAAAGCGATGGGAGTGAGGAATGACGCTTCACTAGGGAAGTCAAGCTTGAAGATAATTTGATATATTAGGGATGCTCCGTCTGGAAACACTCAACTTCTTGTTCCCCGCAGAAAGCCACTGGCATACCTTGGAATGACAGGAGCCACTTTGCATTCACTCAGCTGATCTACAGCCATTCAGAAGCAATTGTTTGCTTTGCAATGTTTCTTACAATCATAAAGTCTGCTAGGAGCAGCAGTCTGGCATTGCAAGCCATACATGGATGCAGCTAAAGAGAGCTGGCCTAGTTTCCCAGTGTTGCCACAGGTTTCTGTGGCACCCACCCAAGCTCAGGGTGAATTGCTTACATGCTTTTTGCTTAAAAAGGAATATTTCAGTGTGTGACTTACAAACAAAAAGAGAAAAAAGAAAAAAAACATAGGCTCTGGTCTCTTCATCCCGGATAGAAAAGGACTGTAAAAACCTGACATTCATTCCTGGGGTGAGGGGACTGTTTTGGGTTCAACCAACAAGCCTTCTGTAGGCAATTCAAGAGAAAAAGGCATTTTCCATCTTCTCACTCAGTGATGAGCTTTACCATTATCAGGGGGGAGATCCAGAAGGCTCAGAGAGGAGAGGAAATAGCAGTGTTTCTCAACAACGTGGCAGTCTTCAAGGAGCCTCATGTCCTTTTTCTCAGGGAAAGCCAAAACTTGGAGCAAAGGCATGGAGGATTTACACTGTGCTGCAGGGAGGTTTACGAGGTAATGAGCTGCAGCCTGCCCAGAGCTCAGCCCTTCCTGTCTGTTACTGCAGCGTCAAAGGCATGGTTACACTGCAGGGAAAGTGCCAGCAATTAACACCTATTTACTGAAATAGTTAGAGAATTCGGAGGTGTGGGGCAGTGCTGCCTGTCAATGTCTGGGTACAGAGGTGAAGCTACTGCTGTCTGGCATTGCTGTGGGCTGGGATGATGTCCCAGAAGGAGCAATGACATCAAGCCAGTGAAATATGAGGGTGAAAGGAAAGATGCAGGGAAGTGGTGCTGGCAGATTTGAGGAGGGTCATGCACGAGGGAACGAGGCTTTCTCTACACTGTCTGACCCACATCTGCACTCCCCCACTCCATGTCTTGGCTCCTCATGGTTTCTAGGGCATAAATAAGGAAACTGGCTCCTTTCTGGGGATTTTCTTTTCAGGGCAGATCCTTCTTGGACCAGTTAATCAAGATGGATTCATGAGGCCCATTCCAAGTCATCAGTCTCCCTGCATTATGCATTTCCTTTGATGAACTGAGCCCACAAGCGGTAGAGAGGAATATAAATGTGTGACTTGCTGACACCTCTCCCAGCAACCGAGGCAGTGAATGGGACAGTAAAACAACCTTTGGCTGAAAACTGTTTTCAGTTTAAGAACAGCATAAAGAGCAGATGCAGCAGGGAAAGCACAATGAGGAAAAAAATCCTTCCCAGTACTGCTCTGTTTTCTATTTGAAGGCATGAAGGTCTGTAACAGCTACCCATATTATTTACCATTAGCAGATCTTCTGCATGTAATTGCTTTGTGAGGTTCATCAATGCAGAGAAAAAAAGTCGCTGGTATGGGCTAAAGAGCAAGTTCCCTCCTTTGAACTGAGCCTGGCTGTTCCTGGAACTGTATGTTGCAGATGCTGTGAATTAGAACAGGGGTAGGAGGGAGGCTGTCTCAGCATGGATGGGTCCAGATTTCTGTGGTTTATTGTCAGCCTTCTAATTTGATGGCATTCAGAGAAAGCCAGGCATTTTCCAGGCACACACAAGACAGGTTTCTGTGTTCTCTGTTTTGCTGAAATGATTTTGCAAAGTGAATTTAAATGGAAGAGACAGCTAATCCTGCTGAGGGGCAGGGGGTGGGCTGACTGACGTGATGTCCCTTCCAGCCTGGTTCTGATGGTCCCCAAAGAGACCTGTGCCTGCAGAAGTGTTGTCTTCCCTGGAGTACCTATGTGTAGTGATGATCTGGGGCCATGTAGAGCTCCAAATTGTCTCTAGGTTCAGCGCTTGGGCTGGAGTATGTGTTCCTTATTTGCTCCTTTTCTGCCCTAGGATGCTGGTGGTGCTGTGTAGGGAGGTGAAGCTGGATACCTGTATGTCCAACAGATATATCCCAGATGGATGAGGTCTAAAGATCCTGAAGAAAATCACATCCCACCAAATTCCAGGGGCTCAGCTCATTTCCCTAAACATCCCACAGTGCTCCAGCCATGGCTGCAAAGCCAGCTTTTGCCACTATTTACTGGCAATTTCTTGAAATGGTTTCAAAATCAATTGACCATTCTGTGGGACCACAGAGATCCCATGGAGTACATCGTTCCAGCGCTGCTCACTTCTTACTGTGTTTGATTGGATGGCAAAGGAAAGAATTTCTATGCCATTGCTTTCCCAAAGCGGTTGATACTTAACATGCTGCTGCCAAAGCACATCTGCTGCCCCTCAGTAGTGGATTGCAGTCTTTCCTTAGTCAATTTTTAAGAATTTATTTTCTGTTTTCCAAATAAGACCAATTGAAAACTAAATAAAAGATTTATTTTATTTTTTGTTTGTTTGCAATATGTGGCTGTAGTTAGTACATGGTGACAGATGATTGATGACTTTTTATTTGCAAATATTGCGATTCTCCTGTTCTCTTGTTTCTTACAAGCACTAACTGATATTGCAGAAAAACAGATAAACATATTTAAGTCCTGATGTCACTTTGTCAATAGAAGCATATTCAAGAGACAGTTTGTGTCACAACTGATATTTTCTTGTTTATATGTTAACCAGCAAGAATTCACTTCCTCTAGGAGTTATTTTCTACAATATCTGACCCCTGCTATTCCCAGTTCATTGGCTGTCATGTCACCCAGACCTGCTGTGAGCAGATTTCAGTGTTGCAGTGATTAAAGGTCCTTTGTAATTAGAATAATTCCTATACTGACCTTTTACTGGCGCATGTGGAGAAAGGATATCAGGTGGTAGCAGTTGATAGCAGCCAAAATGCAAAGCTATATTCAAGGTAAATGTTGTCCTCGATGGTCCCAACTGCTTTAAATGATTGGAAAACCTTCAGAGGTCTCCATACTTTTTAAAGAACCTGAATTATGTCAAAAATCAGTGGAGGAAAAGTACAATCTCTGGGAATAAATATTTTGTCTATTCATATTGTTTTAAAGCTTTCTGTAAGATGAATCACAAAGAATATTGCTGAATATTTACTTCAGTTTCAGAGCAGTTTGGTTTAGGGAAAAAGTGAAAAACAGTGTTTTCAATCACTACTGTCTCATCATTGGTATTGTCACCTTTTTTAGACTTTTCCTGTTTAAATCTGCTTATTAAGGCATCTAAATACATAAGAAATCTTACTCATACTCTGTTGCAAACTTCATGCCTTTGCAGGCCTTCCAAGGAGGAGCTGGTGGCACAAGCTTCAAGTTGCTGTGTGGTAGTTTCTTTTGACAGATCTTTTTCCCCTGAGTACCTCCCAGGAGCAAAATGTCAGTGCAATTTGGTCCTGGCCATGAATAACCAGTTGGCAACCTGTGAGGTCTCTCTTACTGAACCTTAGGAGCTCTGTGTGTCAAAAAACACTTGGCCTGAAATGCATTAAGATGTCAGAGACAATTATGCTGCTGCATTTCCTATTCGTTAATCATAGCTCTGGCTTTCTGAAACCCCTACGCTAGCAATTACAGACAAGATTGATGTGGGTTTAACCAGCATTCTGAGGAACATGTACACACAAAATGCCACCTTTTTTTATTCACCTTAATCACTGCACTTTAAAGAAAAACAAATCGTCTGTTTCAAGAACCCTTACACCTATATCCAATCGTCAGCCTTATAAGTGGATGCCAAATCGCTTACAAAAACTGGAAGAAAAATGTAAAAGTCTTTAAAGACATTTTTGAGTCACTTAAGTCTCCCTTGGTCTGACACTGATGTGAGAGGCCAATTTAGTCTTCTTATAATCTGTTCCCTAAACAGGTTTCCATCTAACAGCTTGATTCTGGCTTTGGAAGTTAATAAGCTAATTAGCTCCATCAGTATATGCGCAGAGGGCACCATTTTAGGAACTTGACTGGTGTTTCCTGGGAATAATGGGACTTGGCTTTTTTTATCTCACACCATCATCATATGTCTGAGAAGACGGAGGTTGAGAAAGTGCCTGCAGAGAACATGCAGTAGCAGGGCAGAGGAAAGGCAGGGTTCAAACAAACTTTTCTGGTGCTTAGGTGATTCCATTGTGCACAGCCCCCTCATTCATTTTCCCTTATGCATTTTGGTTGCTGATGGTACTGGTGTGAATAATTGACTACATTTCTTATGCTTGTATTCCAAAAGAAGAAGCACCATACCTAAGCCTGTCCCATACACAGCAGCCCAAGCAGGAGGGCTGAGCCTCTTTTCAAGCATCTACTTTGTGCAAGAAGGCACAGCAAACATTTTTGCATAGCAACAGCACCGAAGAGATAGGATCAAAGCTGGGAGACCAAAACATGACCTTGCAGTGCATTTCTGATTGGTTTTTTTTTTGCCTCTGACTCAACAGGAGTTGACTAATCCTACAATGCCACCCTAATACACGTGTATTTGCGCACTTGGGTTTGTCACATGCAGTGGGCAGTAAGTAGAGGAGAACAATAAATGAACAAAATGTATTTCACCAGTAATGTGCAGTCCAAAGAAGCAGCCTTTTTCTTCCCAATTAGCAGATTCTGTAAACTGACCTAATAGCATCCTTTGACAAGATGACCAACCTCCACTCCTTGTTCTGCTGAAAGTTCATTCAGGATTTGATTTTCCCTACAAACTTCAATTTGAGAAAAAGCGTCCTATCCATTAATGACTGAACGCATAAAAGTCGGAGCTGGGGAATAATTCTTTCTAATATATTTTGAGAATTCGATTAGTTTCATCCAAGCATTATACAGGATATAGTTTTTTCTGTTATCCTGCTAGGTTTCTTGCAAACGAGATGTTTTTAAAATGATCATTTGTGTCCCTGGGTGGAAATTGCAGGATGCGTCCAGCTCAGAGCTTGTGAGAAGGTCAAGTTCACCCCATGGCCAGGGCAGTGATGACTCTTCAAATGGGACTTTACCTCTCAAAGGGAAGAGATTTTCCTAAACTGGCTGCCATATTAATTGATAGGCAGGATTCCTTTTACGCACCTGTAGAGGTGTTCCTCTAATGAGCTTCTCCTGTCTCTTTGCTGTACTAGGGATTCATGGATATAGACCTGACCAAGTTCAAGGAGAGTGGAGCCAATGTGACTGGTTTCCAGTTGGTGAATTACACAGACACTGTTCCTGCTAGGATCATGCAGCAGTGGAGGAATAATGATGCCAGGGAGCATCCTCGTGTGGACTGGAAGAGGCCAAAGGCAAGTGGTAAAAAAAAAAATCCATTTAATTTAGGGCCCATCTGGCTTAGTTCAGTCTTGCTTTGCTCTTTAATCTTGCTTTGAACCCCTGTCACTTAATGTAATTATGGACATCATCTGGTGCGGGTGCCTCAATACTGTCTGAATTATACTAGGCAGTAGCTGCTGCCTGCTAAGAAATACACAAGTTAGTGTTTCACTCAGTCTCCCAGTATTTACCCTCTGCAAAGCTAAGGATTAAACATCTCATAAGGTTTGCTATATAAAAAAATACATAAACAAGAAAAAACCTCATTAATTCCCTAACCTTTGACTTGTTTACTAGATATCCAGTGGTAATAAAGTCTTTGCAGGTGTTCTTTCTCAGCATTTCAAATCAGTGTGTACAACTGCAGGGAAATGTATTTTAATTCCTAACACAGAAGACCGTGAAGCTGTTGAGGGGTGAGTGGAGGTTGGGATTCTTTTCTGTCTGACATTTGAAAACAAATGCAGTTGTGACAAACACTCATCAATAGAAATGTCAACTTTGGAAGTATTAATTTAAGAAAGTTGCAAGCAAATACATCAGTAAGTGATCATAAGAAAAGGAATTAAATCTAATGGTCACTGTTCCTGCAAAGAGTTTTATCCTGGGTTTTGTACAAGTTTCTGCTTAAATAAACTTATCTTTTGTAGAATTTTTGCAAGTAGAGTTTTCTGGTCTCCATCTGTGACCACAAAATGTCACTTGTTGCTTGATTTTGGGTATCTCACATTTATTCTGTATAACGTATTCCTTAAAAGTTCAGGTCAGTGATTCTAATTAAACACAAAGATATGGGTAACAGCTTTTAAGGCTGAGACCTCTTCAGCGAGTGCAATCTGAATCCGCATCAGGAGCTTCTCCTTCACTCTCCCATCCTCTGGGAGAGAAGGCACTAACTTGCATGAAACAACAGGGCAGTAATGATTACAGGGAGCAATAGGCTGTTGAACTTTGTAGATGGAAAGATGAAAACAGAGCAAATCATCTGGAAAGCTACTGTGAAGCAAAACAGTATAGTATGCCCAAGGTCATCTCAACCTAATGGGCAACATACAACTCCTCTTCTCTTTCTAGTACACATCAGCTCTAACATATGACGGGGTCCGGGTGATGGCTGAGGCATTTCAGAACTTGCGGAGGCAGCGGATCGACATCTCCCGTCGAGGCAATGCTGGGGACTGTCTTGCCAACCCGGCTGTGCCCTGGGGACAAGGCATTGACATCCAGAGAGCACTGCAGCAGGTTGGAAACCCAATGTGTGCACTGCAAGGATGGCTGAACACAGCCTGTGGGTGGGGGAAGAGGGGTGATGAGCAACAGAAATGTTCACAGATTGCTTGGGGTGAGGAACTGATCCTACCAGAATAGAGCCAGGTGTCCTAAAGAGTTCAGGGATGCATCCAGCAAACTGCTTTTCCTTGTACAGTGCAACGTGTCCTTGCCTTCTGTAATTTCTGTTGAAGTCCTGGGGTGGAAAAGCCAAAATATTATCCCATAAAATCATGGGTCCCTATTCTGATCTTCCTCTTCCCAAGGCAGATCATATTTTTGCAGATCCTTTGACTCTTTGTGAACTCAGCCTTGATTCCAGACTGCTAATGAAGCTTAAAACCATGTGAATTCTGGCTTATGTGTTGGCTGTCTTCAAAATGTTCTCAGAGCCCAGATTAT
Source organism: Micropsitta finschii (assembly GCA_034783455.1). Taxonomy (NCBI): domain Eukaryota; kingdom Metazoa; phylum Chordata; class Aves; order Psittaciformes; family Psittacidae; genus Micropsitta; species Micropsitta finschii. Next base: position 4,012 of record JAVHNF010018544.1, on the reverse strand, counting down.
AGCTTGTTTCATACTGTGAGGATTCATAGAAGTCCTAATAGCAGCCATTTAGATAGCTTAGTCCTTAAATCTGATAATCTTGCTTTTTCATCCTTCATAAAAATTTAGATTCTTGAATAAATAAAACCACTGCATTAAACTTACAGCAAGAGAGAAAAACAACACACGTTTATCAAAGACTTAGGTAGAATATTTTAAAATTTCATTAAATTTCAAGACTGATATTAATCTCTAGCATTTTTCTTTTTTTTTTTCAGAAAAAAATAGATGGATTCCTTGCAAATACTGATAGTTCAGTGCTATCCAAGCAGTTTATTCTACCTTCTTTCCTTAACTATGAAGAAGGCAAGAAGAATAGAATTATTTTGGTTAATTTGTATCATATGTAAATCCTCTCAAGTATTTTGTTTTGATTTGGTTTTGGCTTACTGGTAAACAATTCTTTTAAAACCAAATTTTGCATCTGATTTGATTTTATTGCTTTGATTCAGTTTTTTCCCAAGCTTGTCATTGACTTTCTGTATGACCTTGGGCAAATCACTGCCATAGCTTCTCCAAACTTATAATGAAATCAGCCTCCATGATGCATTAGGGAGATCAGTTACCTAATAAACACAAAAGACTTGGAAGTCTTCTGATGAGCAATGGGTTCTCAAGCATTTTCCTTTATTAAATTTATGAGAATAGGATATCAAAATTAGACAGCTAGACAATACAGTTTTGTGTGTGTTGGAAAATCTCTGAAGTTTACTCATCTCTTCATTAAAACATTTTCAAAAGTCTTAAGTTGTCAACTGTTGTGGCTTTGGGGAAAAAAAAAAAAAAAACAAACAACCCATGAAGAACCATTTGCAAAAGTTGCTTCTTTACCATTGAAAAATTATAATTTTAATAAGGTTTGACCAGTACAATTGCGATGGTCAAAATGAAAGGCTCTGAAACAAGAAATCTCCTAGGGAAATCTGAACTCTGGATTTCATAATTATCCAGCATTTAATATTGTAGCAAGAAAGAGGCAGGTGGAAATAGAAGAACTTTTGATTAGATTGAAGGTTTGAGTTATCCTTTCTGTAAAGACTCACAATTAGGGCAATTCTTACAGCTATTCACAGTGTGCTTTCTCTTCACCTCCCATTTACTAATGCCTAACATTTTATAAGCTTAGCATTTTAAAAGCAAAAAGTTTGTCTACTTATTTCTACTCAAAAACCTGCAGTATGCTCCAGAACTGCCTTATTTCTCTCTGGTGTCAAAAGGAACCATGTATGGCAGGAGCAGAGATGAAAAGCAATTTGAAACATTCTGCAATTTTCAAAAACAGAAATCTAACACATTTCAGCAGAATGTATGCTTTTATTGAAGAGAATTACTTTTTTCTTCCCCAAGAAAATGCTCACAAAATGTTGTTTTAAACCAGTACTCTGAGGTTTTAGCTGTACTTTGAAAAAATTATGATAATTTTTGACAGATATTTTTTTGTTAACATTATTTGGTTACCACATCTAGTAAGCAGGTAACTAACTGCTGACTAACCCTGTAAACTAGAAGGCAACAACAGCATTGTTCTGCTCCAGCTTCCCCAGCAAAAAAACCACATGCCTAAATGCTCCATGTCTCCAGTTGATTCTACTGGTGCTTAGCACTGTTGCAATCAGTCCTCACTATATTTTGTAGTAATTCAGGGGATCTTTTAAAGGATGGTAAATGATGGAAAGGTTGTGCTGCATCCTCCAGAATGGATGGAAGAGATCCCTTTTGCTGTTTCAGTGGCACATAGATATCACAGGATTAAGAATTCATTCATTCATATAGAAGAAATTGATTCTGTCCACCCTCCTTTTAGTGCATGTACAAAGTACAAACACCAATGACCTAAGCTTCAGCGTTGGTCAGAATCTGAAAAGAAAACCCAAGGGGCCATGAAAAAAAGCACTTGGGAGTGCTTAAGAGAGCGGTGCTTTTCCAGTGTATCTGTATTTTATGGGTATGTTGTGTCTTGTGCGAAGGGAAAAGCATGTTTCTCCAAATGTCACCAGGAATACCTCTTGACTTGAAGGAGCTGCAGAAAATACTGGCAGATGTTGATTTTCATGACAAACCTTTGCAATAATAGTTGGAAAACAAACACACTTTAAACAGATTAGCAACAGATTTCCTCTGTAATAATATATCCTCATTTCTTCACAGTGGGTCCTTATACTGAGCATCTCAGAGTACTTAAAAAGGCTGCTAAGTACCTGTTTCCATTTTGCATGCGGGAAGACTTCAGTTGCAGAGACAATAGATTTGTCCAAAGCAAGTGGAAAGGCTGAGAACAAACCTTTAATTCCCAATTCAGTGGCATATGCACTTCTCTTGATGGTCTATTACAGAGACCCGAATTTACACTCCTTTTCACACTTTCCTGATCCCCACACACTGTATGTCACTCCAGTCAGAAGCCCTTCTCCACACCATGCTGGGCACTTTTGCAGCAATTCAAATCGCCACAGTGAGAGGAGAAATTCAGGATATGGGATGTGACATGAACAACTTTCCTCGGCTCGGCAGTGTTATCAGCAGAGATTTATGATTTGAAGTTTCCTATACAAATTTACTTTACAGTATGAAATTGTCAGGTTTTATTAAGCTGGTGAAGAAGTAATTACATTTGCTTGTTAACTGGTAGACTCCTCTCTATCAAAAGAGAGCAGCTGCGAGCTGTGGCCACAGTTTCATATTTCCTCCAAATACAGTTCCTGATTTGAACTGACAAATTCTTAACCAAATCCTGACTCCAGGTCAGATTTAGAAAATACAGAAAAAACTCTTCACAGAACCCAAGGAGATCAGAGCTGATTTAGCTCATTGTCACATCCCAAGCGGTGATGTGCTCACACATCTGAGCTAGCATCTGAGTGCAGTAATAGACCACTAAGTTTCAAGAGAAAGGGGTTTTAAAAGAAAAGGTAAGTTAAGAGAATGACTCTGCACAAGGCCAGGCATGCTGTAAAGAGCAAATCTAAGTGAAAGCCAGTGTCAGACAGATGCCCTGTCTCCCCTGCATGGGTCTGAAAGATGTGACTGCACCCTCCATCCTTCTTTCCCTCCTATTTTATTGCTGCTGAATCACCACCACATGAGATCCTGACCAATTTGCTCTCCTCATTGATATTTATGTCTTTAAGGTCCATTTTGAAGGATTGTCTGGCAATGTGCAGTTTAATGAGAAGGGGCGGAGGACCAACTACACCCTCCACGTGCTGGAGAAGGGGCGCGACGGGCACCGCGAGGTGAGACCTGCCCCACATCTGCCCCACAGCCGCCCCACGGCCGCCCCATGGCTTCCCCCCCGTGGTTCCCTCCCCCCCCCAGGTGGGTGTGTGGTACTCCAATAGGACCTTGGCTATGAACGCCACCACCTTGGCCATCAACGCCCCCCATAGCTTGGCCAACAAGACCCTCATCATCACCACCATCCTGGTGAGTGGGGCCTGGGGCAGCCCCGTCTATGGGGCGGCTGCTGCTGCGGCTCCCGGTGGGGCGCTGGGGGCAGCCATGGGGTGGGGGTTGAGGCTCTCCATGGGGCTGTTCATTGGGGTCTCGTTGGGGGTCTCCAATGGGGTCCTCTTGGGATCTCCATTGGGTTCATCATTGGGGTCTCATTGGGGTCTCTATTGGGGTCTCATTGGGGTCTCATTGGGGTCTCCATTAGGGTCCTCTTGGGGCCTCCATTGGGGTCTCCATTGGGGTCTCTATTGGGTTCATCATTGGGGTGTCATTGGGGTCTCCATTGGGTTCGTCATTGGGGTCTCATTGGGGTCTCCATTGGGGTCTCCATTGGGGTCCTCTTGGGGTCTTCATTGGGGTCTCCATTGGGATCATCATTGGGGTCTCATTGGGGTCTCCATTGGGGTCTCATTAGGGTCTCCATTGGGATCTCTATGGGGGTCTCGTTGGGGGTCTCCATTGTGGTCCTCTTGGGGTCTCCATTGGGGTCTCATTGGGGTCCTCTTGGGGTCTTCATTGGGGT
>JAVHNF010018536.1:0-13817 GCA_034783455.1 Micropsitta finschii | reverse complement strand
TGGGGCAGCCTGGAGAAGAGAAGGCTCCTGAAGGGGAGAGCTGTGATAGCTGGAAATAGAAACATGAATCCAGGGCTCTTTGTAGCAAAGAGTACAGGACATTATGAAAGGATCTGGATAAAACCCAGACTCGCATCTGTTGGACAAAATGTGAGAAAACATACATCCTCCCAGATCAGACTAATGAAAGTCCAATTTTTCACAGTGCATACTGCCATGGATGAGAATGATATTAATGCTTTTAAAAAAGACCAGCCTGTCATTTCTGCTGAAAATAGTAAGACAAAACAATCCCTTGCAATAGTTGCAAAAACACTGCTGAAGCAGCTTGTGGAAAAACGAGATTAAAGACTGGTTTGTCGAGCTTGTATCCTCCACTTTTGGGACTGATAATTTACAACAGTACTTCATTGCCATGCAAGGAGGAATATTGTCAGCTCAAATTCCATTCAACTCCATGAAGGTTTTTGGTCTTAAGAGATAAATGTTAAGCTATGAGTTATTCTTTCACAGGGCTGGCTCTAGATACAAGCAAGGAGCTTCATATCAGATCTGGTATTGGAACAGGGTTCCCACAGTAGTGGTGGAATCACTGTCCCTGGAAGTGTCCCATGTAGATGGGTCTTTCAGTGACATGGGTTAGTGGTGGGGTAGATGTTGGACTTGATGATTTTAATGATCTTTTCCAACCTAGCTGATTCTATGATTCTATATTGGGAAGCATTTATCGATTGGCTTTGGATACTCCAGTGCCATTAAAAACATGGGTGGATGCTGGTGCTACTGATGGGGAACAGTTATGCAGGGAACAAGCTATTAAGGTGGAAGGTCCATAAAGAAATTGCTCTCCACATTCTTTTAAAGTTCTCCCATCAGTTATAATTTTATCCAGCTTTGTCTTGACTTTCAGTGAGAACAGTCTTGGGAATGCCAATATGCCCACCATGGTAAGAATCTTTGCATTGAGCATTTTTCTTCAGACCTTGTTTCTCAACCTTTTCCTGATGGGAAGTAACATGAAAAACAAAACTCGTAGAATCATAGAATCATAGAATAGTTAGGGCTGGAAAGGACCTTAAGATCATCCAGTTCCAACCTCCCTGCCATGGGCAGGGACACCTCACACTAAACCATGCCACCCAAGGCTCTGTCTAGCCTGCTCTTGAACACTGCCAGGGATGGAGCATTCACAATGCTGAAGGGTTCTGACCCAGAAATGGCCAATAATATACACTAACATGGCTGACAAGCTTAAATTACACCCAGGCTATACACCATGCTATTTTTGCCCAATTTCAATTCCTCTTAAAACACATGGCTGTGAAGTGTGGCAGTCTGAGTGCAGTTTTCTTTCCTAAGTTAATGTGGTAGACATGAAATGATAAAAGTCTTGCAAATTGTTGCAGTGTAGTGATAGGACAAGGGGCAATGGATTCAATCTTAAACAGGGGAGATTTAGGTTAGATGTAAGGAAGAAATTCTTTATTGTGAGGGTGGTGAGGTGCTGGAACAGGCTGCCCAAGGAAGCTGTGACCACTCCTGACTTGGCAGTGTACAAGGCCAAGCTGGACAGAGCCTTGAGCAACCTGGTCTAGTAGGTGTCCCTGCCTGTGGCAGGAGTGTTGGAACTAGATGATCTTTTCCTTTCCAACCCAAATCATTCCATGATTCTATGATAGACTGTCACATCTCATGAATCACAGCACTTTCAGTGAAGAGTTAAAGGTGAGGGCAATGAAAACTTGGTATGATGTTACCTTTAGTCTGGTAATCTCTCACTGCCATATTTGTCCCCTATTCCTTATACCAGAGCTAGCGATAGTACAGACATGCAAATTAGCTCTGCAGACTAATCTGGTAGAGAATTATTTGTTTCTTTTTTTTTTTTATCTATTAATTTTGTATCACATAAGATTGCTTATCATAAGACACATAAGAAGAAATGCACTTTGTACGTGGTAAAAGAGACAAATATATACTACTCGCCACCCTCAGAGTCACCTCCTTGAGGTCTAATGTGTGTTCTTATCACATGAAAAACCACACGCTTGGGCTGAGCCTCAAACTCATCTTCAGCTATTTGTCTGACTAAATATATACAATTGTGCATGTGCAGGATAAGAGCACAGATAAGCTTGCTTTTCATTGATGTTACTATTTTTCCACACTGCGCTCATTTATAAAGAGAGCTATGTAAACAAACAAAGAATTGAGATTATATGTGCAGAATTTTGCTGTTCACAAATAAGCTCACTGTAAGCAATACCTACAGAATTAACAGACACAAAAGGAAGAATAATTCAGAACAAACAAAAAATGTAGAACAAGGGAAGGTTCTGTAAGCCTCATAAAATACCATCTTGCTAAAACTGTACTAGAAAACACTTATGTGTATTAGAGGTCAGAGCCAGGTGTTTCCATCAGAAAAACTAGGCATACAGTTTATTTCAGTGGTATTTATTAAAGATCTTTATCAGTTAAACATAAATATTATGTGAACCCAAACCAACATAGGAGCACACCAAATACATTCCCGCTAAAGGTAATTTTTCTCATTCTTCAAAGTTTCAATACTTGCTTTTCAAGATATTTAGCTAAGCAAATCCTTTAAATACTATGAAAAAATTATGTAATAAAATAATATTAGCTTACCTACTAAATAATTGCATCATAGAACTAGCTTAACTCTCTTTAAAGAAGTTGTTTAAATAATCCCACTGTTAGCTCATGTAAAAGGACACACTTTGAAACTGTGTCCCAACCTTCTCTCCAAAAATGTTCTTCAATGAAGTTAGCAGAGCTATAAAACCTTGATGCAAACTTGGGGATGGTAATTCCTCCAGTATATACCAGCAATACACAATACATACTACACCCAAGGATAAGAACAGCCAATTACCCTGGGTAAAAATTCCATGTCTTTTTACCTAATTAACTTAATTTTACCATTAAATTTGATTTCTTAACAAGGTCTTTAGCACTAATCAGGCCTATTTTTGTCCATCTGCCCGGAAGCTCTTCGTTAGCATCTACTAATGCCTTAAACGTGTATATTTACATTAAAATGAACTACTTTAATTCCACCCAGAAACCTACTTGTTGGAGCATGGGCTATGGTGAGATACATTTAAAACTTTTGCACTAATAATTGATTCCCTGTACTGTAGAATACTTATTTAGTAAGCTTTCATATCACTTACAGAAATTATAAACCCTATTTGCCCATGATACGGCTTTCTCTGCAGACAAAATAAAGCAGAAAAGTTACCACTTAAGAGTAAGTCTGACCATACCCAGTTCAGTTCCAGTCTGTTCTGCCCAGCCCATGGTGACACAAAGCATGTATTAGGGGGTTTCTAAAGAGTGGCTGGAGCTGGGTATTGATTTTCTGTGAAAAGCTGTGAAGATGTAGAAACGCAAAATAAACAGATAAAGACAAAGGTCTCCAGTGCTGAACATGGTGAAGGGAGCCCATGCAGTAAATAAAAGGAGTTTGTATTGAACTGTTTAGTTATGTTTGAGAAGCAAATTGTGCTGTGAGATAGGAAAATCAAAAGACATTTTTGAAGCAATCTGGGGAGATACCACAGCAGGATAAGCTGTGCAACTCATCTCTAGCTCTTTCAGGCTGGGAAGAAAACTCAATATTATAATATAAGACAAAACTCTCTTATATCTACATAGAGTAGTTGTGTCCTGGCATATAAATTTTTGTGAAAAACTGGAGGTACTAATCCAACAGGTTCTCTATGGTACTATTAGGGTTATTCTGTGGGAAGAAAAAAACCAAACCCAAAAGGCAGTAGGCATTTTGCTTGCCAGCAATACTGAGAAATTACTGCTAGATGCGTAGTTGATATATTATTTGCTCTGGTACATCTTGTACTAGGTAAGACTATGGATTCGTGTTTTAGAAACAAAGGAGGAAAAAGAGAATTAACTAATTACTGTCTCTATTGCCTACTTCATTTATCAGCTGTTTATTTTGTGTTGTTTTTCCTGCGGGAAAAGCCCAAAATCAAGAAAAGGGTTTTCTTCCTATTTAATTTTGTTTATATCATCCTTTGAAGTAATCCTGGGCATTTTTTTTCATACATGTGTTGTTTCTAGAAAGCACAATGGGGCATGAATGCTGTTTTCTTACTGTTCTGGTAAAACCAGAAAGTAAAAAACCATTTGGACAAGATAAAACTAATTGTGATCTAGAATTGTAGAGTAAGTGATCAAAATACAGAGCATGGTGAAAACAGAATTCACCTAAACTAGGGAATTGCCTCAAAGAGGGAAAATGCTTGTAACAAAGAAATAACACATTGGAAAATATAAACCTAAAAAGCACACTTCCTAAGTATTAGGGGACTCTGGCATGGAGTACGGGAAAATCACTAAAGATATGTTCAGAATAAAACCAATATTCAGTTTATTTCTAGATTTATCTAAGTCACTTTAATGACAATAGTGCCTTGACACAACTAGGCTCTGTACTTTTAATGTATTGTTTAATACATCTAGCTCCAGTGCTTTAGGTTTTAAATTAGAGCTAGACATAATAAGTAAAACTCAACTATAGTTCTGCTGTGATCACAGAGTAAATGACTTCCCTAACATATGCAATGTGAAAACTGTTTTTAAACAATAGATGGGAAGCTGTCAGCTTCCTCTTCCTCTAAAGAAGTACAGGGAAAATGTTAAGGTGACTTTAAACTGAAGGGTTTATAGCCTAAGAAGTGAACTGCTGGGCATCCATCTTACAGCTGATTAAAACCAGAATGTAGCTGTAGCCATAGAAAATTAACCTCACTGAAGCTGTAACCCGTATCCATTTACAGAAGTGCTCCCAATTAGCTGTGCTTTTAATTAACATTTGTGATACTGTTCATGACTGTTAACATGATATGTCACTTTGTTTTAATGGATAGTATTGAATGTCTTAATGTACCTTAAATCACTAACAAGTTTTGTTTAAATATAATAGTAACTTCTCATGACTTAATTCACAGAACGGTACACAATGCACACTCATTGTCTCTAACAGGCCAGGAAATTATTGGGTTAGATTAAATAAAGCTTTAGCAAATAAGTATTTCTTAGAGTTATCACTGAGTGGATTTTCACTGGATTTAGGTTTACAAATGAATCAGATAGACTAAGTAGTCAAATTTTCTAAGTCTTTTTTTAGAAAGCGAGGTTATTTTGTCAATACGGAATATCTACTCATGTGCAAATAATGCTCTTCATTGATATTCATTGCTTGGTCGTTAATACTTCTAATCCTATTTTCCTACCTGTTAAGGTAAGTTATATACCCTGTGATTTTCTTATTTACTAAATTCTCATGCACTGTAAACAATCTTACACCAACTTCCTTCTTAAGATAAATTTGGAGATTTTTACAATTTCCAAAAGCAAACAGATTCCAATTAAACCTGCAAAAACAAGGAGCAGGAGAATAAAAATTGGCTTTGATGAAGATACTGATTAGGAAGAGTGACAAGGCAGTCTGAAGCAAACTTACAGCTCAGCAGGAGTAGTAGAAGGATTGTGTTATGTTTTCTGCGGTAGAGTGGTTGTGTTAATGATATAGAATCTCTGGATGAGAAGCTGGGGACTGTACTAGTGGGTGAGTAAGCAGCATGCTTCCTGTTAGTGGTTAAGTTAAATACTGTGTTTTCTCTCATGGCAATGTACAGAACAGCTCCTTTTTTTCTTTCTTCTTCCAGTGCAGTTAGGACAAAGACTTGAACATTGTTAACTTTCTTCTTCAGTACTAGAAACCTGAAGATTAGAACATTTCTGACTGGTCAACAGCTGGTTTGGTGACCAGTCAACTTTTCTTTGTCAGTAATACTTGGAGTGCATATCTTCTTGCAACTTGTACGATTGTATTTTTTAGATGTTTAGAGGGAGGGTGCTAGAGTGCTAAGTTCTTGTATTGATGGCTCAGCCAGTCACCTTCAAAGGCCTATTTTGTTCAAATTCAGATATAAAATAGGACCTGGCTTAAGGAGGCTCAAAGTATCTCAAGCTTATAAGTCTGTGATCATTTGCTTTTGGATAATTGTGTGACTTTTTTTTTTACAGATGCACATTTGCCATTTTCTGTCATTGGCAGTTGTGGTTACGTGACTGAATGTTACTGAGATGACCTGGAGACAAGGAGAAATGTTGGCATCTACAAGGCCATGGTCTTTCTCACTTACATGGTTTTAATATTGTGAAATTTATAACTATGTGAAATGGCAAAACTATTTTTGTAAAATGCATAGTTCTAAAATGCATTTTATTCATAGATGAAGACAAGTTAAGAAGAGTTCATACAACTACTAGTTTCCACCCCCAGGCCATACTATGTTGCTCTCGGAGATGAGCCAAATTACTGCACTGCAAACTGACTGCCAAAATGATCTGAGGTTTGTCTGGTTGCCTTAAGCAGAGCTGTGGTTTTCTATTTTTTGTTTTGTTTCGTTATGGAGGGGCTTTTCAATTTAAATTTTCCTAATTGGACTAGCTGCATTATTTCACTTCACTCCACGTGCTTCGAATTGCCTGCAGAGTCTATATGCTTATATGTCCTTAGTTCATACATGGAATATTTGTTTCTTGGCCCTGGAGGAGGCTGTGAAGGAGATCTACTGATCCTTAATTTAGAGCAATCTATTCAAAAGCAGGTATCCAGATAATCCCCACAGCAATGTCTTGTATGTTTAAGTCACAGCTCAGCACACTATGTGGAGACTTGTAAAATATTTGTAAGTTGGAGTTAAAAGAAAGTGGCCATAACTGTGTTACCGAATCAGCCATTTGTCCCAGGAGAGCAGGCAAGTGGCAGGAGGAAAAGAGGAACTAAGATCACTCAAGGGGTACCTCTTTCATCACATGACATAGCTATAGCTTGATGGTTGCATGTCTTCCCTTTGTTACTTACAGGAGGGTACAGTTATTATTGTTTACCAATACTAAAAGTAGTAAATGTTTGTGTTTTCCTTTCAATGTAATATGCATAGTCCCTAAACCAGACTTCAGTGCTTTTTACTTTTTTGCTTAAGATCATGCACATGATCTGAGTCTTACTCCATCAAAACCTAAATTAAATCAATGCATGAATGTGTATTTACTCAGTTTTCTGGATTTCTGCCACATGCACTCGTTTTCACTCACACCACAAAGTATTTTTGTAATGTTCTGCCTGCTGTTCTGGAATATTAAAGGCCAGTCCAATGCAAAAGTTCTGCTGAAAAAGACTTGGCTACAGCAGTATGAGCAGTATAGTGGCAAATACAGAAAACCTGGGTAGAAAAAGCTGTGGAACACCTAAGAGTTATGCTGAACAAATAATGATACAGAGTTTGGATTAAAAACTCTTTAATCTGTGCAGAGAAGTCAGCCAGTTGGAAGCTATTGCCTGTTTTCTCCGACTCTGGAATTACTGACCTTTCTGCTCTAGTTATGGGTACTGTTAATACAGACAAATAAAGGCAGCATGGAAAAACAAAATGGCCATTAGGGCTAACTAAAGGGAAGAATAAAAGACATCTGAGCATTTCCTTTTAGCTGAAATTGGCAAGTTGTTATTAAACTGTTGCTGTAGAATGATGAACTGTAAATTATAAACTGATGTGCTTGGAAATAACATTGTATCACCCGCCACTGCAAACAATTTAACTTGTGATTGTTTAATTTTAGAATTCCAAAGTTACATGTCCTTAAGTGATAGCATAAACTGTGCCCAAATACTTACTTAAAACCAGCAAAATTAAAGGAAAACATGTACTAAAATGAAGAGGTTTATCCCAAAGGGAAGTTTAGACTGTGCAGCTTGATGGAGCTGTCCTATTTATCTCCTACTAACTTCTGCTGTGAAGGTTATACTGCAATTTTAAGACCTATAATTTTATTTAAAGCTGCATTTGACAAATTTTAGCAACAGGTTTTCACTGCTGGATTACAAAAAATCATCTGGGTGTCAGGTAAATCTAAGAGAGTTACAAGAAATGCAGACAGCTACCTGAATCTCAGGCATGTTGAACTACGTATGTATTAGAGATGGGGAAGTTTCACTGTACTGGTCTTGAATGCCTTTTTAAGAGAAGCTTCCACTGGACTCAGTGCTGAGCTGGGACCCTTTTCTAGAGGGCAATCAAGTAACACATTTGTATCTAACTTGGGACTCCAAAGACTTGTAGATTGTCCTTGTCCCATCAAAACAACAGATTATGATTGTGTTCATGGCCATCTTCTCTGTACAATTTAGCAAGCATAGATTCAGCTGTACCAACACAAAATGTGTATTTTTCTTTAAAAAGTTACTATATGAATAGGAGAACCTCTGTTAAGATGAGCCCTCTCATCATCAGGCATGTGCTCATTGTCTCCATTATTCACATACACCAGTGCTGACAGGTCTCCGGTTCATACAAAGAGACTCAGCCAAAGGGATTCTCCAATTCACGAACAGGGTTTAAGCAGTTTTTCTTTGTTGTGAACCACGAGCACGTGTAGATGACTCCGATATCGGGGACTGGCGCTCTCAAATTTGAGAGAACAAAAATTAAGTGTTTTGTTTCTGATAACAATAGTTCCATTTTAGTTCCAACACGGCAGTTATCCCTCGTGCGTTTCAAACAGAAACCTCGCGGAAGCACACTTCAGTCATAGCCACCTCATGAGGAAGCGCTTTGTGTGTGATGAAGCGCCTGAGCGCTCCCCACACGGGGCACGGCGGTTGTAGTGGGTCAGATGGAAACAAACGCTTTTCTCAACACGACAATCACCAGCCTTCCCGCTTCCTCCACAGCCGTACTTCCCCCGCCGCCTCACCTCTCTGCCCGCCCATAGACAAAGCAGCGCCCCGTCAAAGGGTGCGATATAATACCAAAGGCAGGCTCTTCTCCTACCAACACTCTTAAGTAACGCCTCAGCAACACCTCTCACTTCACGGTTCTATCGGGCACCGCCATTTCCTTGCACGGGTCCACAACCCCGCCTCGCCTCCCGCCCTCCGTGCGCCGCAACGGCGCGTGCGCACCGCTTCGGCACATGCGCGGTAGCGTGGGGCGCGCATGCGCGGAGGCGTTCGGTGTCGCTGAGGCGGTGTATTGGGAGGAGGAGGAGGTGGCTGGGCAGAGTACCAGGAACTGCTCAGGCTGGGAGCGGACGGGGGAGACGCCCGGTGTTTGCGGGTCGGTCCTATGGGGCCCTGAGGGTGCGGCCCCGGTGAGCAGAGCGGGTGCCCGCGGGGGCGCAGAGCCGGTGGGAGGATGGAGGGTCAGGCGCCGCCGGGGGCTGGCGGAGGCGACGAGCCCCTGAGCTTTGGCAGGACGAATCCGAAGCGCAGCGGGCGCGCCGCGGAAGAGGAGAGCCGGAACAAGCTCAAGCTGGTGAGCGAGCTGTGGGGTTGGGAGAGGGGCAAGGAACAGCCTGGGGAAGAGGAGAAAGGCGGGGGAGGAGGAGGCGCGGATGCTGTCTTGCTGCTTCTAAGTGAGGAACGTGGGGCGGAGGGGCGTGCTGCCGGGCCCGGCGGGGAGGCTGCGGCTGGGTTTGTGGGAATTAAAGGCTCTCTGTTAAAATTCCTGTGAGCTTCCGTGATGGTTTTTGGGTGTCTCTGGAGAGGGAGGTGACAGCTGGAGGGGGGCGTGCGGGCGCTGAGGCCTCGCTGCGGTAACGCGCCGGGGGTGGTCGCTGACAGGAGCCGGGAATTCCCTTGTTACCCGCGCGGGCTGAGATACCGGGAGGGCAGAAGCCTCGGCGGGGCACTGGCTGGACCGTGCCCTGGGGAGAGGTGCGGTAACGCGCTGTTCTGCAAGCACGACCTGTTGGTGTGGTCTCTGCTCTGCTGACCTTTTGAGTGAAAGAGCACGGGGTTTGGGTTTTTTCCTGCCTGTACTGAATCATTCGGAACGTTGGTAGCTATGATGTCAAGGATGTGCTTCCCAAGTGAACTTCGGAATTAAAGGGAAAATAATTTAAAAGTTTGGATATTGTCCTTGGGAAAGATTTGGCGCAGATCCTCTTTAGGACTGTAGAATTTGTTCATTACGCCCATGCTTTTTGATTTGAAAGCAGATATTTTTATTTACATAGGTAACTTGAAACATAGGTACGTTTAAAGTTGACAGCTCTGGATTGTATCCCGCTTTATACAAAAGTAGCAGCAAACCAGTTAATATGACAGTGTTTCTTTTTACTTGTTTGCTTCTGTTACTTAAAGTTACTTGTTTTAACTTTGAATCAAGTCATTTTAGCTCAGACCTCAGGTGGAGTTTGAAGAGCAGCAGTGTAGCTGACAGTTAAAACATACCTGAATTCTATTACTGAGTGGAGTACCAGTTCCAAACTTTATTTAATCTGAGCAAAGGCTTTCACAGATACTGGTGAAACGAAGTCAGTATGTAAGTGCGATCCCACTTGGTGTTCCTTTCATCAATACGGGGCAGCAGAGCCTTTGGCTGCTCAGCCTGTGAGGAGTACAGGGGGGTTGTCACTGAAAACCAAGTTAGAATGCTTGTAGGGAAGATGTTAACTTTGTAGCATATGAGGCAGTGACAAGTTTCTGAAACTGACAAATGTTATGAAGCATGACAGAAAGCCATAATACTGAGTAACTTGAAGTATGCTTGTGTTGAAAGGACCTTACCTTAGCGAAAGGTAACTGAATGTCATGTCTTTGTTTTATGGTGTTACTAAAAATGAACTCAGACTTCCTAGGGTAGGATAAATAAAAACAAACATCTTCATATAAACAAGATGTTTGTTTGCTTTTATGCTACCTTTACTATTTCCTAGTGAAAGTAACTAGGAAGGCTGTTTGAAGATGCCTGCAGGGGTTTGTTTTAACGCTCACACAGGAAAGTGCTTCTGTGGGAAGCGGTGGACACAGATTTGAGTTTTGCTCTAGTAGAGAACAGTTTGCTCTGAAAGAAACACGTAGCTTTAAAAATCCAAGTGAAATTGTCTCTGCCCTTTGCATGGGGGGTGGAACTAGGTGATGTTTAAGTTCTCTTCTAACTCAAACCATTCTGTGAAATGAGCTCAAAATGGGGTTGAACAGGACAACTATTTCCATTGCATGTTCTTTGCAATTATTTTAGAATCACTAGAGTAGACTTTAGTTGTTACATTCGGTGGAACGGATACATTATGTTAGTATCTGACTTTGTCAGATGCTGTCATTTTGTTTCTTGAAGGGATGATTACAGTCCAGCAGCAGTGTGGATCAGAGCAGTGGTATGTTGCTTGAACTTGGTACCTTCTAGAAGATAGTTTTGCCCTGAGATCAAGTGTCTAGCCTCAGATGGTACAATGGAATGAATGGATTGAATGGGAAAGTATATATTTTAAGTTTTTCCATTCTGGACATGATGTGCACAAACAGTGTGTTTAAGTGACAGAGAGGGACTTTGTACTGTGGAAGAGAAGGGATGGCATTCAGGTTTGCCTTTAAGTTGAGGCAGTGTGAGTGGACAGCCAGATTTATCAATCACTGCCATGGGTTTGCAAGGGAAAAATGAGACTGTAACAGGGAAAGGCTTTGTCCATTATATAGGGGAGTAATCATGCTAAATTTTGCTGGCTTTAATTTTGAATGAGGAATTGGTTCTACTGAGGCTAGCAGTATGGTTGGATACTCAGAGTGACCGTATTTGAACCTCATCCCTGTTCTCTTCACTGTGCAAATAAGATGAATTAATATTTGGGACTTCTGTAAGAGAAGAAGCCATACTATTTTTTCAAGTGTTCAGTTGTCATAGAGTTTGTATGCAAAGCTTCTTTGAGTATGGTGTGGAGATTTTCTGAGTTTAGCTTCATAACTTATAATTCATCAAGTTTCAGTAGAGTTACAGAGACAAATCAACCTGTACTCTTGTCAGTGTGTTGTGTATAATTCCAGGAACTCTACAGTGTGCTGAGAGGAGTGTGTCTCTTTTTCTAGAAAACTTGTTTCACACATCAAGTGGAGTGCTGAACAAGGGCTTGGTGGGAGAGGGTGTGCAACTACTTGTAACAGAGGGTTTATTTTTAGTTCCTGGCATCGCAGCTGAAATTAGTCAAGTCATTGCAAAGAAGTCTAGGGGAATGATTTTTATATGGTAGACTAAAAATGGTTCTAGATGACAGGAAGCTGGCAAAGTTTAAGTAATTCTTTCCAGGGAAAGGAGACTAGAAGAAGGTGGTGGACATTTTTTGTTTCCCCATGCTTACCATCTGAAACAAGAAGTTGGGCAATGGTGCTTGGTCTGCAGAAACATAGTGGTTTGTTTGTGTTTTTTTAAGGACTGAAGCCTTATCAGTGGCAATTAATGCTCCTCAACAGGAAGTAAGACTAGGCTATCGAGAGAGTATCTGTGCTACTGGTTTAAAAATTGATGGTTTAAAGTATTTTTCTGTAAGATAGTTTATGTACATGTAAGCACATGAAAGAATATGGGCTGTGTTAGAACTTCTAGTTAATTTTTTTTTTCTCGCTTTAGGTCATTTTGAGTGTCATTCAAGTTTCATAAGATGTGGTGAATGTGACAGAACTGCACAATGAGAGTTTAGTTAGGGGTTTTATACTAATAGCGTGAAAACAGAAGTATTTTTCTAAAATTTAATGTCTAATTTCCGGACATGTCCACAGTTGCTGAAAGAGCTCTGATCTCATTCCCCCTCTACCCCTAATGTTTTTCTGGCACAAGGACTGGAGGTGGAATGAGTGCTTAGTGCTTTTGTCATTATTTTTGTTTACAATGAAATGGGCAGAAAAAAATAAATTGTTTTGGCAAACAGTCATCTGAGCTCATGCCAGCCCTCAGAATAAGCTGGCATGAGATGGCAGTGAGCAGTTACATTCTTTACTGGGTTTGGCAATAGGCTTGTTTTGATTGTTAAAAAGTATGCTTGTTATATGAGGGGAAACATATTAAATTAAGGTTGTCAGGGAGATTGTTGGGATTCCTGTGTTGGTTAATCCTTAACTTAGGTGTTTGCTCTCCTTAACACTTCAGTATCACATGGGAAGTATATAATTCTGCTTGTTACCTAGGAAATGAGTAAGTGCTTTGAAGTGTCATGTCTGATTTGGCATAGATAGCATAGCTTAGGTGAACCCCAAGTCTTATCAGTTGTCAAATTGCTCATGTTTTAAGCTGAGAAGTTGAAGCCAGGCTTTTTATACAAGTTCATGGGAGAAAAGTGGGAGACAGAGATCATAAAAAACAGCAGGAGAAATCACTGAAGTGTAGACTGAGTATAAGGGGAAAAAGTAATTTGAAGGATGATGAAGCATTAGTTGACCAGAGGTATTGGAATCTCCATTCTTGAAGGTTTTCAAGACCTAGAAACCTGGACAGTGCCTTTAGCAGGCTGGTTTGTATTTCATGTTGACCCTGCTTTTTGGGTAGGAGTTTGGACTAAACTGAGCAAGGAATGAGATCCTTTCAAACATCTGTGATTTTATGAATCAGTACTTCAAAAAAGGTGTTGCAACATGATTTGTGGACCTCCCTGACTATTAGATCATTGGCTAACTGGATGTTAATATGGCCAATGTTGTTTTAATTAAAAACTTAATAATATGTCAGCATGTCAGTTTAGTATTAGAAGAAGTAGAATTACTTCTATGCATGTACTGGCTAGTGCCATGCTAAAAGCATGCTCCCTTACTATCAAATTCACTTCAGGTTTGTGTGGTAGCTGTTCAGCACAGTGCCTTTTGAGAGTTTCGGTTCATTTGGTGTTTTAGGTGGGAAAGCAAATAGTGAGATGAAAGTCTGTTGCTGGGCCTGAAACCTCCCTGTGCGCAGGCATAACTGGTGTTTTGCTCTGTGCACAGAAGAAGC
>JAVHNF010018535.1:0-20438 GCA_034783455.1 Micropsitta finschii | reverse complement strand
CCATAGGAGCGAAACATCAGTGTTCCAATTCAGAAAAGGGAGTTGACATTTTGTGTGTCCTTGTTGCCACCACCCCATGCTCACAGCCAGACCTGGCTCTTTGGAGGAAGGTTCAGGCCCAGCTACAAGAATCTCCCACACATACACTGGGTTAGAGGCATCCATGAGCTGAATGAGCTGTAACTGGCTGATAAATTTGAAGTGCTTTCTCAAAGAGCTTGTACTTGTTAGGTTGCCAAATACAGTGTCATTTAAAAAGCTGAATCAGATTTTGATCTTAATACTGCTGTATAAAGTTTTATTGTAATACATTTAACTATATGGAATTTGAAGCAAATATGGGCTATCATAAAGCTTTCACAAACCATATAATTTTTCTGTATCTCAAATCTCCAGTTTGGAAATACTGATTCCCTTACACCCCTTTTAAATTTAAATAATGAAAATCTGTGTTGTGTGACAGTGCCCAAGTGTCTGTAATACCAGCTTTTGATGGATGATTTCTTTGTAGATGGCTATTCCTATGAAAAGGAAGCAATAGAAAACTGGATCAACAGTAAGAGACGATCTAGTCCCATGACAAATCTTCCTCTCCCCTCTCCTATGCTTACACCAAACAGGACACTAAAAATGGCAATCAGCCGCTGGCTGGAGACTCAGCAGAAGCATGTGTAAACCACTAAGTTCTGAAGTCATTTGTTCAAATCAGTCGAAATGAAATTGTATGTAGCTAAAAGAAAAAACTGCATCAGAAACAACTGGGGGGGGGGTGGTGGAAATGGTGTTTCTTTTCTCAGCAGTGGCTGTCATTTAAATGTTTGTTAGAAGGAAAATCTTCACTATTGGAAGCTCCCAGAAAATGACTGAAAAACTTCTGTTATTGGTAATTTCACTTGGTGGTATTTCTGGTTTTCAAATAAAAAGTTTTCTTAAAAATTTCATACAAGTTTTGAGCCTTGATTTTGCCAAGTTAGTCTTGCAGAAGGTAAGAAATAGCAGAGTTATATAAGCTGTATTTCTAATTTAAAACCCCAAAATGAGTCTTTGTCTCTTCCCTATTCCTGAATGTGTAGGCTAAAAAAGCTGGAGAGGTTACTCTGTAACCATCAGGGACTGCATCTCCTCCCAAAGGTGTATTAATAATCTTTATTTTGTATGGAAAAAATACAGTAGCTGTGCAAAAATAGAACTACAGGACAAGACTAATATAGGAGTTGTACAAAGTATCAAAGAAACAGTAAACAATAAATAAGCTAAAGCATAACGATGCAAACTCAAAAAGAAGTTGTAAAAGGGGGTACGGCTGTTTACAATGTCCATCACTGTCCACAAACAGGACGTGAACTGTGCCTGTCACACTCACCACTCCAACCTGCCTGCACTCACAGGGATGGCACTACAGCTCCTTGTTTGCAGAACCATCTCACCAATTAAAAACCAAACTTCCTCTGAGAAACTTCACAACTTCATTCTGTCACACAGCTGCATGTACACTTTTCCTCAAACTCATCTTCATCAATTTCTTGGGTTTCCCATAAAAACAATTCCTAAAGATTTCACTGCTGTACCTTTTTCAACAATAAACAATAAATCATCTTGCTTTAACATAGCACCCAAAGGTGATTAGATAAACTACATAAAGTGCGATTATTGTTAATATGCCATAATATTGTGTTCTTCAGTGCAGTAACCAATATGGTCAAAGCCTTTCAATACACATGCAGATATTGCTGTTTATTTTACTTGAGTTCTTCTAGTTACTAAAAATAGTTATATTTACATGTCCAAACATGGCCGCTTATATTCTACTCAGACACAAATTATTTATGCTTCCTAAATGTACATCATGCAACCCAAATTAGATCCCACTAGAAAAGTGATAAAATACTATCTTTGATTTAAAAAAAAGCATACATATACAGATCTGAGTATTATGCAGCAGATTATCTTAACACTGTTTTGAGAAGTAAGCACTTACTTAAGCATTAGAGGCACAATTATTATGTAAGTAAGCGGTGAGATATAATATAACCAGAGATTAAAGCCCTATGTAAAAGGAAAGTCTTACTTGATGGTAAAATAGGATGGAAAGGCTTTGTCTGCATGTGGGCTTAGTGCGGTGGGTAAGTAAGTGATCGTCATGGACTCTTCGCACAGGTTTGCTGTTCCAGTTACTGTAACTGTCCTGTGATGGTAGGACCAGTTTGAAGTGGTTGTAGCCCATTGAAAACTGGCCAACATGGACTGCATACTCACAAGTGGCCAGCCATCAGTCCTTTGTACAGAAGTAATACCCTATGACGTCATGAGCCAAGTTTTACAGCCCTGAAAATATACACAGTAATATTTATACATTTGATTCAATGAATGATCGCTTTGGTTTTGCAGCCGTGCCATGACTCAGATGGCCTTCCTTACTGCTGTGAGGCTGTGATACCGCATCTGGGTATAAATGCGGTGCCTGTTTAGGTGATCTGCTGTCTTGACAGTGGGTTGACATTTGGCACTTGAGCTCCTCGCGGTCTTTAGCTTGCAGACCATTTTGGCTGCTGTCACCTGGGGCAGCACCAGTAGAGGAGATTTTAGTTTGGTAGTGCTTGACTGAGAACTGCTCAAAATTGGAGGGCTGAATGCCCCCAGAAGCAACATGTGTTGATAATCCCTCTGATGCCTGAGAGTGCCAAGTACGACTGGACTGAGTATTTTGCTGCTGAAACCTTGCAGTCTTATCCATAATACCCATAAATGGGGTATTGCGAGGTCTGTGTTCAGCAGTACCCTGAACTTGATGAACGTTACTGTCCTTGAGTCGAACATCTGGGCCCAGCCCCTTAATACTATCTGATAAACTACTTGCTGAACTTAAGCTGCTGGTTGAGCTGGCAAGAATCATACTACCGGCTGGAGAACTACAGGGGACTGGACTTTGCTGCCTTGCTTCACTGAAATTCACTGGAGTAGAGGCTGTCAACCTGTCCGCAGTTTTAGACTTACTTGCAAAAGAATGTGAAGACAGATTCTCATTATGCTGTGAATGGGAACACTGGCTGGACACAAACTTCTCACTGTACAGTTCAGAACTAGGACCTGCGGAAATGCTTCCAGATGATAATGTGCCTGTCCCATCCAAATGCTGAATTTTACAGTGCCGGACTGGCAAGGGACTTTGGGAAAGATGCTGAAAAGATGATTGTGTCTTTGCATTACCTGGACCACTTCCTGGTTTTGGTCCAGGCTGGATGGAGCTCAGGTGCTGATTAGTTTTCACAATCTGTGCCTGCTTTGTTGGCTGCATGATCAAGCCTGGCTCTCTCAGGTATTTACTGCCTGTTCTGCTTTGAGGGGACACAGATCTAGCTTTCTGCTGAACACCTTCTTGAAGGGTCCTGCTGTACGATGAAGCAGCTAAGGAACACTGCAGCCTTTGTGAACAAGAAACAGATTCCTCAGGGTGTGGTAGTTCATCCTCCCGGTCTTGAAGATTAAAATTGTCATTCACACCTTGTATAATGCCCTCTTCCTCATTATCAGAGTTGTTAATTTGCTGTAGTAGCTGTGGAGACTGATGCTTCTGTTGCTGTGTCCTCTGGAACTGTTTGCATTCCTCTTCTACTCGAGCCAGGAGACGTTTTATCTCTTGATTGCTGGGACACAGCTGTGTGGCTTCACGCAAGTCAGCGAGAGCAGCAAGAAGCTTTCTGTTCAGGGAAAAAGAAGAACCAACCCACAGTTAAACTCAATCAAAACCAGGGGCAAATGTAAGTCTCAGCATTGCCTACAATTAATTCATGCCCCTGACTTTCAAAGACATACTCTGATCTGCCATCTCTCTCTCTAGCTGGTGACAATATAAAAATTGGATCTTCTCCAAGCCATGAAATTCTTTCCTATGGCGGAAGTGCAGACCCAGGCCTAAACCCTTCCCTTGTATCTCAACAGCTTCTTGAGGAAGGCAGCAGCAGTCTGCTGCTAACACTAGGAACTGACGCTTTGTCTTGTAAATGCTTCACTGTTGCCTTCAGAGCAGGCGACTGGCTGAACTCTGCTTCATGATTATTGTTCTGCTTAGAAAAGACATGGTGAATCAAAAAGGCACCTCTCCGTGGACTTCAGCTGTATTTTTGTTTGCTGTTTCTCAAGTTTGCTTTTTCTCTACAGTTTGCTGTTTCTCAAGCTCCCTTTGTTTTTATCTTGAACTGTTAATGATTCAACATATCCTATCCTACAGAAGCACCCATTAATAAATCATAAATAAACTCAGTAATAAGTAATGCAGTGCTGGAGTTTGGTGGCACACTGCTGCTAACATTCTGCTGAATCACTTCGAGTAGCAGTCCCTTTTGCTCTTACACTTAGTGCCTCTTCATATCAATTTGTTACTTCCTGAACAACCTACTGTTTGCCTAAAAAATTATTCAGTATTGCTTTTGGGGGCTGGGTTGGCTTTAACTGATACTGAGACCTAATACAGATGGCAAGTGCACAAGGAAAAGAACTTTTTCATTGCAAATTCCAAATACAACTAGTGGAAAGTCAAGGAGCTACTGAAAGTGTTAGGAAGATGCACAGAACCAAACAGTACCTGCTGTTCCTCTTGGCTCTTGCTCTAGCATAATAGGCTTCGTAAGACTTGGGTTTCAGATCCAGTGCTTTGGTAGCGAACTCTTCAGCCATACCGAAGTCCTAATAATTTCAACAAATATACTCATTATAGAGTGAAAACAAAGGTGCATGTCCTGTATTCATGGTACTGCTTCAGTAGTGTGGATACCTTATGCAGTACAAAGAGTCCCTTTATGAGATAGCAGGAGCAGATACTTTCTGAAAAACTGAGAACAGACGTCATCTACCTACCCATGCCTCTCATGTCTAAGGGAAATTGACTCCAAGGTAGCTAAAAGCAGTGTTAATATAAGCGGGATACGGTTATCTTCAATCCAGAGATGTTACAATGCTAGAGGAGACTTCATGTTTAAAAGAAAATAAACCTCAAACAGCAAGGCTTTCAAGTGTCTTTTGAAAAAAGGCCAGTTAAAGACTTATGAATTTAGAGAAAAGCGAGAAAATTCAGGAAATGGCTTGGCCGAGTCCAGAGCTGCCTCTGACAAGGTATGTAAAAGTTTGAAAGAAGAGTTGCACTGGACATAATTTATTTGTTCTTCATTTAACAAGAACACAGAGTAAGAGTTTAGTAAATTGTTGGTTAGACTGGAATTGACAAAAGCAGGTTTTAAACAGGGGCAAAGATGGCTATGGGGAAGCTGAAGGCAGAAGCAAGCCTAATTTTTGTAACAGCCATGAACAGTACAGGGCGTTCACAATACTGAGTTATATGGAGCATGAGGATACAGGAGGTTGGTAAGTACTAACACCAAAAACCCCTGTCCTGAGATGATATGCAAGAACAGAGCAATATGATGAACTTGAGTTTTAGATGGGAAGTGATGCACTTCAGGGTTAGCAAAATGCAGTAAGATTTTATCAGTGGGATATGATAAGGAATGTGCACACACACTAATTGCAGTAGCAGTACCAGCATTTTCCATTTAGTCTTTTCAAAAAGTATCAAAACCATCCAGCAGTTTGTCATTCCAAAATAAGTGGATTTCCCTAAGAAGAGCTGTAATAGATCCCCCACAGCAACATGCCCTCAATTTTTTGAACTGTCCCCATTTGTTGACACAACAAAGCCCAGAAGCAGGATACAGTGAAAAGGATTCTAAAATAGCAGAAATTTATGTCCCAGGTACAAACTCAGTAATGGAGTAGAACAGAAGTCTAAGATTCCCTATGCCAGAGAGACAACAGATGAACAGTAAGAGCTTACATTTGTTTTTCGGCGACATCGTGATAAATTTAGGTATAATGAAACTCTCAGCTCATTGAATGCTTTCATTTCTTCTCCAAATCCTTCCCTTGGAAACTTCCTCAAGGCATACTGATAGCGCTGTGCTGCTTCTTTCATCTTGCCTTTCTACAAATGTAGGAAACAAGAAGCTTTTCAGGAACTCTGAATGTCGCAGTACTGTTGCAGAAAAGCACACTGATACTTGACATGTACCAAGAGGTGCTCTTCAAGTAAAAAACACAGAGCCAGATTTAAATAAAATAAACATATGCAGTATGAATTACACTTGCACACAGACACAGATGAGAACTTGGATGTTAACTGAAGTCTGTGTTTGTTTCTAAACTCATACCCTTAATGGTATTTCAGCAGAATATACTGCATTAATACATACTACTTGTACGAGAAAAAATCAGGTACAATACAATTCATTATTTACTTATTTAAAGAGAGCAGTCCAGTACCTGATGAGATAACTGATTATAACTCTAAGGGAGAATCTAAATCATGACAGCAAGGCCTGAAGGGTCTCTTTCTTTACTATGCAAAGCCATTTGATACAGAAAAAAGATCAGAGATAAGGTGGCAGATATTTGAGGGCACTTATAAAAGATCCTACAAATTACAGGTAGCTAGAACAGACTTTGAATGATGCTTCTATAAAGCCATTCAGCACTGTGCTGCACTAGTAAAGCAGATGTCTCAGTTTACCAAATAATGGCAGTTCCTCTTCTAAGCAATGTATCACCATTAGTAAAAAGAACATATCAGAAGAGCTGTCACTTACCTCAATATATACTTAAACAGCACACAAAAGAACATTATGCTGAAGAAAAGGACATGCCTAAATGTTACTTAATTCAACAAGGCACTTTCAAATGAGCACCTTATATTCTGAGTTGCTCTTACACAGCAACTGACTGCTACAAATGTTCAGACTGATTTGCTCAACAGAAAGAAAATGTACTTATCCATCTTGAAATTTTCATTTACTTATTTTATTTACACAGGAGTTTTCAGTGATTCCTTCCCAGGGTTCTCAAGATTTGCTGGCCTCATTCCCAACATAAAAGGATGCGCAAGTACACATCTTGTTTGAACATAAAAGGAGGTATAAAGAACTTTAACCTACATTCAGGCAGAAGTTAAATGATAATGTTCTGCTACCAGAAAAGAAAAATAATTAAAAAAAAAAAATCTACCTACTTTGTACAGTATATTTCCTTCTTCCATCAGTTTCTGCAGCAGAATAAGCAGAATATCGGGTTTGGAGGTGGCCATTGCCCATGCTGCATTTCCTGCAAGTTAAATTTTAAGGATCTCTGACAAAAGGGAAGCAAGTGTGTTTCTGATACCTATTGACCCTAGAAAGCCTAATCCTACTTCAGTAGATATTCCACCTGCATAGAACTATTAGTAATAGTAGTAGTACTGTGTGCACATGTATTTAAGATAGACAAGTATATATCCATACCTGCCCTGCTGCCACACATAGAGAGAGAGCCAGGTATTAAATGGTCTGATTCATTCCATCCTTGGTATTAAGAACAGGCCAGTATAAAAGTCACAGTAAAGTCCAGACCTAAGTAACGATCTGTACTTGATCATCCATAGTACCCAAACAATAATAAATGATGATTTAGAGGCACTACAGATTCAAGAATTACCATGTGCACATCTGCACCAGCTATTTGCCTACTGATAATACATCATTTGAATGTACAATTTTAACCACTCTTTGCAATTCTATAATCTATTAAAAATGTCATTTAAATGTAAAACTTCTTAATCTAAATAATTCCTAGAATTAAGTATCACTAATGGTGCAATCATCATTTCCTTGTTTATCATGATAGAGTAACCATGTAAAGACTGACTCCTCTAAACCTCTTCATCAACATGTCAAAGAAAAGAACACAATAAAATTACTTTCATTTCTTCACTTCTGAAGTGAGTCTTGAGTGTCTGCCTTTAAGAGACAGATTTCTCTTGTGCAGGCATCTGCAAACCATACAACCTGCAAAAATCTAGTGTGCACTTCCAGATTTATTTATTTACAGAAATGACAGTAATTCTAGAAAAAGAAGATATTCAGTTGCTTCTCTTGAGTACAGGCCAGTTTTACTAACCTAGTTTAGCTCCTTTTCTCAGCAGCATAACCACTACAGCTGTGTTACGACATCCAATAGCTCTGTCCAGTGGCCGCATGCCGCTGTGGTCTACGTGCTCAATCATTGCTCCTTTCTCTACCAAATACTGCACCTGTGAAGAGAAACAAGACAGGCCTTGTAACATTATTTCTGGTAGGAGAGGCAGAACAGTGGGATTGTTAAACTACCACCTAATCCCTCCATTCCCTCCTTTGGTCATGGTCTGCGTGCCAGTATGCAGAGGCAGCAACTCAAGCCCAAAGGTAACAAACGCAGTGAGAACAGAGCAGCAGTGCAGGCCCCGTGGCTTTAGCTTCAAGTACAGTGTAACACTACACTAACTATTACCAAGTTTTGAAGCATAAAGACAAAATAAACACTCACTAAAAAAAAATCTGTAATTTTAAAGATACAGAGGATTCTAAATCACAGACTTTAACCTTACTGTATCCTTTTGCTCTCAGCTACAGTCATGGTCCATTTCAGATTCAGAAAAACTTCACCTAAAATGCCTTAAATTCACTTTAAATTTTTGCATTTTAACGTTCACTACAGAGGAAGAAGGTAGTATGTGAGAAAGGTACAGGACTGGAAAAGGAACTTCAGTTGTTGTCCTATTTCTGAAATGACCTGTGGAACAAATTGAGAAGTGAATTTTCACCTCAGGCCTTGCAGTTCCACATTATCAGACTGACAGTAACACTGAGATGTGCTCAGTGCCATCTTTGCAAGATGAAAAGCATCAACATTTCTAACAGTTCTTTCCGAGTCATGGAAAGCATGAAAAATACCTATCAAAGACAACTAATGTTGCCTTATGATGGAGAAGCAAAATCTTTCTGCATTTCATCTATTCTGCCAATGTTATTCTTCCTGCACCTCTCATTTGGAATCTCTGTTCCATGAAGGCACGCAGCTGACCCTACCAGGTCACCTGATGGCTTTGCAGAGCCTGAAAAAAAAAAAATGTATTTTCCTTTCATGCCCCCAAAAGCTCCTTTTCCTTTCCTTTTTTTTTTTTTTTTTTTTTTTAATTCCAGTTCATCCAAAGCAGAAATTGTAAATGCTCCTTTTTATTGAGATTTAAAAGACTCACGTACAACAGCAGACTGTAAAACATAACAGGATAATGCTGGACTTCTGTCACAACTACCTCTGTACCAAAACCTCGCTGAGAAAATGCTTGCACTGCAGTCAAGTTGCTAGCAGTGTAAGAATCTTTGCTACTTCCTCAGATTTCCTTCCTGTTTTGGTTGGCAATACTTCTCCTGAGCTTTGGTCTGTATTATGAAAGTTTTAACAGAAGCTTAGTTTTCCTGCTGTTAGTTCTACTCACAATATCAGCGTCTCCATAAAAGGCTGCCAGGTCTAGGGGCGTTCGTCCATTTTTGTCTGTCTGATCAGTTGCTGCACCTTTCTCAACTAAAAACTGAACCACTTCCCTGTGGCCTTTCAGACATGCCCAGCTCAAAGCTGTCAGTCCTTCTTTGTCCAGAGAGGAAATAGTTGCACCTGTAAAATGAAAATGACATTTGTTATGAAGATGTCCTGTTTAATAAGCAAAACTACCCAACTCACAGAGATGCAGTCTCTGGTACAGCTGTGCAGCCTTGAATCACTATTTATTTTCTACCTTCAGAAAGCAGAAATTCCACAGTGCTCAAGTGTCCTTCACAAGAAGCCACCATAAGTGGAGTTCGGCCTTGCTTGTCACTTAAATTCACATCAGACCCATGCTCCACTAGAAGTTTAGCAATCTGAAAGAGAAAATAGCAATTTAAAAATAAATTGGCAAATTTTATCCTTATGAGAATGAACTTTTAAAGAAGGTGTTATTTATAGCAATCATTGAGAAATCTGTTTGCAATTTAGTGCCTTCTCCAGACAGGAATGGCCAGCATGAGGAAGACTCCTGACTCTTAAGGTTCTCTCTCCATTAACAGAGAAGCAGTATGGAGGATGTGAAATTGCCTCTGTTCTTCTGTGATTCTGTGATTCTTGGTCTAGGAAATATTTTTTAACTCCCATGTATTATTTTTCAAGTACATTATAACCAAGGTTGTCATACAGTTGATACACTTTTTAATCCTTTGTATAAAATCACAGAATGGTTTGAGCTGGAAGGGACCTTAAAGATCACCTTGTTCCAACCTCCTGTCACAGGCAGGGACACCTTTCACGAGACCAGGTTTCTCAAAGCCCCACTCAGCCTGGCCTTGAACACTGCCAGGGATGGGGCAGCCACAGTTTCTCTGTTTACCATTATCTGTCATTTTAAGTAACTATAAAAGTGAGCTCCTTTGGTGTTGATGCAAACACACATTAGAAAATCTACACTAATTTATAACAGGACTAAAGATAGGGGGGGAGTTGAGGACAGCTTCCCAAAGGAATCCATTTAGTTCATGAAGATATGTCAGACCTGCCAATGCCCCTGCCGCACAGCACAGAAAAGTGGCGGAATCCCTCTCCTATTAGCTCTTGTCACAACAGCTCCACGTTCAAGAAGTAATTCACAGACTTCCAGTTTCCCTCTTCCTGCAGCAGCTGTCAGGGCTAAAAAAAGCATTTTCATCAACATCATCTCTTTCCTGTTTTACCACATTTTTTAACACATGCACATTATGTGAGTGTGACTGAAGCCCCAATCTTTTCAACTCTGCTGCTCTGTAGTATTGCCGTAACTATTTCTAGCTTCAAATGAATTAGTCAGAATCGGATTAAGTCAATAAACCACTGGGGGGGGCAGGCAGCTCAAAGGCAAGAGCTGTATCATGTGCACAGGCTGTAGCTTAAAAGGAATCTTTATGAACATTCTGGATAAACCCACCTGTCTGTTCTAGTTTCTTTTCCATTAATAATTTTTTTCAAGGCAAGAAAGTTTCATCTCTTTCCATCTGGCCCTTCCTAAAGGTGAAGATGCAAACAGCTCTGGGATTCAGCAAAGGGACTGTAACTCAAGTTTCAGGAAGTATGTTTTACCTGATCCCTAGCTGTGATTTATTACAAAACATCAGATATGTAGATCCCTGCAGAAAGTCTGTCTTGGACAATTTAGCTTTAGCTTCATTCTGCACTAGTTAAAACTGTTTTCCCTGGTTTTCATGGTGAAAAGCACAGTAGGTTATGAATTAAATAGTTCTAATTCCTGCATGTTAACCCTTGCTCTAGACTTCAGGGGATTACTGTACATTTTCCAGTACACAAGAGACATCAACATTCTAATCACCTTAAAAGTCTTTCTTTGAACGGAACAGTGTGTGTTGTCAAAAGCAAATGCTCTTGACCTCTACCTAAAATGCAGTAACTTTGCATCTTTTAAACACGGATATTACTATGGGCAGACACTTTTTCAGCCCTGTCTGAAAACACCAGAGTATCATAACTGCATGTACACACCTACACACACTGGAGACAGAACAGCTCAACACAGTGTCGTAGCAAATGTGTCCACGTAGCACAGAATTAAAGCCACTGTTTTGATCTTTTAGACATGCATAAGATACAAATTACTGCACATCTGTATTCACAATATATGGCTTATGAGAAAGCAGGCTTCCATACTTTCAGCACTAATACTGTGGGACTACTCAGTACCATAATACTGAAGTGTTGCTCTAAGGCTGCACATTTAAACAACTTGCTACCATCTCCTGAAGCTTATCATAAACCTTTTCATTGTGACACTCACTGAAGGTTGAAAATAAAAGTACATTCCCCATCATGATTTTTTCCTCTTTTCCCATCAACTTATTGTGTGTTTTAAATAAAGCTTGAAATTAAAATGGCCTTTTTTGTTGTGTTAAAGAATCATCAGTAATGTTAACGGTATTTACAAAATGGGTTCACGCATTGACTTCTGCAACAATCAGCAAAGGACTTGCCCCTCTATTTTCTAAATCCTTATACCACAGTTTCCCATGAGAAGTGGGTCGAGTTGTGAATTTCTTGTTACTCTTTTTCAGCATTTTCAAACATGATAGTTTGGTTTTTTTAATTGCAACAAATGCTGGAAGTGAATGAAATGACAAACACTGCAGGAAGCGGCACATCCCTTTTTTTAGAACTACAATATCTAACCCATTCACTCTTTACCAACTGGTATTTTGCTATGTTACATTTATGTTTTGATCTGAACAACTGGAAAGTAACCCTTACGGATACCAACATCAAAGGCAAACCAAACCATCTCACTCAAAAACTTCACATTTTTTATTCTGTCAGTAGTAGCATTTTAGCTCACAGTGTAACTAACATTACAGCAACAATGTAACTCCCTATACCTAACCCAGGTATAAGATGACTGAACAATTCCTCCAGTTAGCTTTAACAACGTTAGGTCTAAACTCTGCTCAGGAATACCATCTATTCTACTCCAAAATATGACTGATCTGCCTAATGGTACTCTGCAAAAGTTGAGAGCAACCACAGAGATGTTATTTTCTATTATTTTTACTAGATTGTATATTATGCTCAAATTTAGCTAATCTGTATAGAACGTATGAGGCTGGAAAACATCTCAGAGATGTCTTTAACCTAAGATTATTTTTTTGCAACTAAGATTAATGTGGATTTTGAAAAGGGTAAACTAGGGAAATGCAGATAACACACTTAGAACTCTTCCACTGAACATGCTCACACTTCACCTGTTACATGACTTCTTTATCTGCTCCACTTCAATTTGCTATTTAATTTGCCTTGGACCTGTACTTCATACAAGCGTGGCCTTCAGCACCGTTAATGGGATAAAATACTGGGAATGGCAACGGTGATCTCCACCTGTGTTTCCCTCTAAAGACTCACAATATAAAATGCTATAGAAACAGCCTCCACAACAAGCAGAACCAACTCACGATTCAAGCAGGTAACAGCAGTGCAAATACATGAACAGAAACAAGCTGTTCTGGAACATGGCACTACATGAAAACGAATGATCTTAAAGTTTGTTCTATGCTATTTCAATGTATGCTGGATTCTTCCTTTTTAAAACAGCTGCTGGCAAAACTGTGCTCCTCACTCTGCCTGCCTCATCCTTCTAATTTTATCACTACCCAGTTCCACATCACACTCCCATTTGCAAAATAGACTGCAATGACCCATTCAGTACAATGCAAACGTAAGTTCACCCACACATGCAAAACTGTGCAGATTCCAGCAGCATATAAATTAGAATTCTTTCCACAAATTTTGCACATTCACTAACTGAATATTCCATGTAATGGTAACCCTGTGACTACCTTGACTCAATCTACATGTTTTTCTTGTCCCAAACTTACTACTCTCTATTTCAGAGAGCACAAAAATGCTGCAGGGAACTGCTCACAGTTACCTGGACTCAGACCTTTACCACCTTCACACTGCATAAGGAAGAACTTACTTAATGAGCAAAGATTCTCAATACATTAAGAACTTAAATATAAAACATTGTCAAGAAAAATTAAAGGAAAATTAATTTGGAAAGAGATGTATGGGGTTTGGAATTCACTGTATTTGCAACAAGAGTTCTGTACATGCACAGGAATTAAGAACATTTGCTTCTCCAGTATGCGAAGAGGTTACTGACAATAATTAAAAGAGACAGGTTTCACACCTGCTTGGGCAATCTCAGCTTTTTAAATGAAATTGAGATGCCACTCATATGGTAAACCAGGAAACCTTCCAGCTGCAGGCTGCACAGCTTACAGCCTGTCTTTAAAAAAAAGATTTGGCATTTCCCACACAGAGGAATGTCTTCATCCATGGTCTCATCGAATAAATGAGTCAATTGCCTCATATTTCTTGCAAACAAATGAGATTTAACAAAAAAAAGAGAAAAAAACATTAAAAGGAGCAAACCACTTACACTAGCAGTTTTACACCAGCAATCTGTACTTTTGTATAAAGACAGAGCACACACATGCAGTAAGCACAAAATATACAAGCAGTTGTGATTCCAGGATGTTTGTAATGGCAAGTTAGATTGTAAATTATTTCTTTGGGGGGGGAGAAAGCACAGTGGAAATAATGTATACTATTCATAAAAATGATTGTCCTGTTCACTTGTATACCTCTGCAATTTATTCCGTAACAGCTTTTTACTTCAAAGAAATCACTAGCTAATGACATCTCAAACTTAAAATATCCACTTATTCACAACCCTGTCCCTGAGGGAATTCCCGCATGTTATCAGAAATTTTTCCAAAGATCATTAACAGATATTACAAACCAATTGAAACTGAGTATTTTCTTTGCAAATTACTTTTAACTTTAGAGCTATTGAAAAAAGACATTGAGTGATTTAATTTACTTAATCTGTCTACAGATTGCAGCTATGTGCATATCCTGTGATTGCATTTCCAACAAAAAGCATATATAACTATCCTTAATAGAGATATTTTTCTAAATTATCATACAAGATCAGTAAGATCTCTGAAGATATTAATGTTTACTTTTTCATTTAGAAAATTGAACTCAGGAAAGAAATGGGCACTTTTATTCTGTTGTTATCTTAGAAACAATAACACACCATAATACTTATTTTACCTGCTATTTTAATTAAAACTCCAATAATCATCAGGTCTGTATATCCTTTGAGGATATGTTCTGCTGATTTTTCTGAAAAATCACTGTATTTTCATTAAGCTGTGAAGCCAGTATTTTAGAAACCCCTTACACAGCAATGAGTATACCTGATGAGATCCTCTATCTTGCACCAATCCAAAACAGCGATGCATACAGCAAGACAATTCAGCAGAGAAGGGCTGGAGAAGGTATCTTATTCTCCACCCTATTGCTTTAAACTCCTTCCAGAGAACATTATGCGTATCAGCACCTCTTCTGCAGGAAGTATGGAAAATATCTTCCCCCATCAATATTTAGCTTATAGCTTCCTGGGTAGGGTTCCTGTTCTCTTCACAGATAAGAGATCCTTAGGGCTTGGACCCCCTGAAGCTCGGGTGGACTTTGCATGTATTTACTTTGAATAAGAGTGAAGGCAGCTGCTGTACTTTGTGTACTGCTCAGTCCTGAGCATGTGTTACACATGCTCTGTCAGTTTGCTCTTTGTAGACATGGGGGCAAAGCAATGCATAGTTTAACAAGGCGAATCTGGAGTAGCTACTGAGAAGTTCAACTGTGCTGAGCTGGTGACTCTCTGGCCAGGGGGCATTAGCAGAAGATTTTAGATGTCTTAAGATCTTTAATTTAAAAAAATGGGGGTGATGAACTTGGAAGAGTGTGGACTGGGGTCCTGGACTTTGACATCTATGCTCCACATAAGTCTCAGTCATCTTCTTTTCTGGCTTTTGGCCCAGAGATGGCTATTCAGAGAAAGAAACAGATTTGTCACAGCAAATAGGTGACTAGACCTCTTTTCACATCTTGCTTAAAATGGTGGGAGAAGTGTGAAGAAAGGGTGACAGAGCTCTTGCAGGTGGTGGTCACTGTTGCACCTCCTTCAGATGTTCTGCATCTTCCCATCAGCCGGGTCAGAGGCCTGGAACCCGTCTAAAGACCTCTCCATTCCCAGTACTACTTAACTCTCAATTTGCTGTTGTTTCCCTTTAATGGGTTACTCCGAAAGGCTCTCACAGCAAAAAGAATATTTTTCCCAGTGCACCAAAAAGCCTGGGGTCTGTTAACTTGAGCTAATTTTGAAACTGCACCAGAAGCTGAAAAGATTAGTCCCTGAGCTAACTAAGATCCAGGTTTGTCCTGTGAACGGTGAGAGACTAGAAACCTTTACAAAGGTCCCACACCATTAACTTGGCAGCTTGTTCCTTTCCACCATCCCGTGGTGGTGGGTAGGCATGAGAAAGGAGATGGTGTGGCTACTATTGAGGAAGGAGTATCTGCACAGGTTACTGGCTTGGTTTTAACCCACACTGCACTCAGTTAAATGCAGAAGGAGGATGGTAAGCTGTTCCTTCTCCTGCTAAAGTACAGCCTCTTAAATGTGTTATTTTCCTGCTCTTCATTCACCCTCATGACCTGCTCAAGATTCTTCTCTGGTCATAGTCCAAACCCCTAGTTTACAGCCATAATAGTGCTGTGGGTGTCAGTAGCTGCCACTGTGAAATCCTACTGCTTTCTAGGATGCTCTCTTTTTAGAAGTGTCTCCCCCACCCTTCTGTCACACATGTGCAACTGGCATTGCAGTGTCAGTTCAGAAGGTGGACCCAGAAAGCCAGAGCCCAGATACACACAGCTTTATCTTTTCATTAACAGTACAATCTCTCATGCATACTCAGCTTCAGGGATGAATTCATTTCAGTGCTGGAGCATTCTCCCCTCTTGCATCCCTGCCTTCCCCCTCCCAGGTGCCTTGTGTGGACTGTATTTCAATGCAACCAGCCTTCCCATGCTCTGAGGCTCCATCTGCACTGGGACTGGTGGCAGGAGCCATCACCGTGCTTCCATCAGGGGTGACCTGGACTTTCCACCTGCCTTCAGCTGCCAAACTGGCACAGCTCCACCGGCCGTGGCGGCTGAGCGCCTCTGTTGCTACTCAACCCGGGACATCTCCATGGAGTCTGATAACACATCTGCTAATTAATGCCAGTTGTGATCACTGGTCAGATCCTCAACTGGGATAAATTGACACGGTTCCATTTAAGCCTGTGACAATTAGTGACAGCTTTGAGCTGACCCGGCGGTTTTCTTTATAGCATGGATATACATCTTGCTGAAAGTGAATAAAACCCACCAACTAATTGCATATAAACTACCAAACAATCAGGAAATGAAAGTATTGTCAGTAACTCCCAGCCTGGGCCAAATTACAATTGTGACAAAGAAGTGATAGCCCCAGATATATTAACAACTCTCTGAGCTACCCAAGTTCCTTATAATAAAAATAATTAATAATAATAGATGCTCTTCTGGATACACTCACCTTTCTGTAAGGAAAGCCTAATGAGTCTGTCTTTTAAAAAAGAGACTATCAGGAAATTCAAATGTGATTCTATTAACTTGTAAGAAAAGCTTTTTACATTTTAACAATTGAACAGATCAAATCTATTCTTGAATTCAATTTTCAGCTCTTATAAGCAACACCAGTAAGTGCAAAGGAACGGTCCAAGAAATTTCTCAGGATTCTTTTTCTGCCATTTGTCAAAATTTTATTTCAATCAATACTTTCACTCTGTTAAGTCATCTCACCAGTCCTCTCAACCAGAGTAAGCAGAGCTGTAGTAGGTATTAAATCCTAAATAGCGGTAAGTAAGGCACTCCTGGAAGTAAAGCAAAAGTTTGATAGGTTGTGTCAAAAGGAACTGGTGATATTATTATAATTTCGTATTTGTTAAGCACTGACAATATGCTCAGTTCTGCTGATTAAGTTCTTCTGAGCAAGTTCTACTGATTAGCTTATAAGGACAACACACTGTACTACAAAGAAGATATGTGACAGCTATCAAGACTTTTGCTTTCAAGGCTCACTTAGCAAAACAATTACATGCCAGTTATGCAGGTTTTAGGGAAAAAAAAGAGAGAAAATGCATAAAGTGAGTAAATAGCATGACTTTTGTGTTCACTAATTTTCCTACTCCAGATCTCTCATTTCAGTACTGTCTGACAACCTCAAAGTTACATTGAGATTTGAGGAAGATCTAAAGCCTCATCGCAGCTTATATTCAGTTTTTTAAATCATGCTATATTAAAGGCAAGCACACAGGTTGTATTGTTAGGATCTGTCTTTGGATTTGGGGCTCACTCCCGGGAAGAGCAGAGATGGCTGAATGGGGCCATCTCTGTCTGTTCTGAGACAGACAAAAATCTGAGCAACTTTAGACTCATATGCACATTTCCTTCATGCCACAACACAGATCGGACAGTTGGCCAGTCTCTACTCATACAGTGGAAACCTGGTCTTAGAAAGACTTGTGGGGGTTCAGGTGCCAAAAGGGAGCATCTTTCCTATCCTGCTGGGTCCTTGCTAAGTTGCCAAGGTTGTTTCTCTAGTGGACTTATTGTTAAGTCTCTCCACCCTGAGCTATGGGCACATTTTTGCAGAGCATCTAGCAATTGAGATGTTATGCTGGTCTACAGCCATTGCAGCAATTCTGCTCCTGAGAGACCAGGTGAAATTTCTGCCTGTTTTACATCTACTTTAGCATGTAAAGGTATCACAGCTTTTTCCTCCACCCTTACCCTCAGATCATTTATGTACAGTTTACCTCCAGGGTGGCAGATTCCCAAAACCAGGCATTTGATGGTAAAATAATGCAAATACATCTGTGTGTACACGGCAGGGGACAGGACTGAGGACTGCTCTAAGAACCACTGTCCAAATTTGCATGTCAGGAGGGTGCCGATCAGACATTGTCCCTTGCCCTAGCCAGGCAACACCTAGGCTTTCTAACTCAAGCACTGCCAGAGCTCCAGCTGTGCAGATGTTCTTAGAAGAAAAACTCCCTTTTGTCTGCTGCTATCCTCTATCCTGCACAGTTCCCGAAATCCGGCCAGTGTGCTGCTTTTTTTTTTGCTGTAGCTGACAGAGAGAAGTGAGTTCTTATATAAATCCTTTGTGTGAAGATCAAACTGCGTGCATGTAGAACTATTATTTTTTTAGGGGAAAATCTGCCCTAAAATAATCATTCCATGTTATCCCTGCAGAGCGTCTGCACTGCCTTTTAAAATGCATCCAAGGCCACCCTCAAGAACAGACAACACTGGCAGACAGTGGTCTGCCCCTGAAGTTTCCATGCATGTGGGGAGGGCAGAGCATGGGCAGGTCGGGGCAGGATCAGGGTCAGGGGCAATGCAGCTGGAAGGGGCCGTAATCTGAGTTGCTCCCTGCAGACAATGTCAGCCTTTGTACTGAGAGAAACTTGTGGGGCAACGCAGGAACCGGCCCGGGCCATGTGAAAAAGGTGTTTCTTTACCTAGCCAGCTTGGACTCCCCAAGCATCCAGCTGACAGAGCCTGAGGTTTCAGTCCAATCTTGTAAGTTAATGTTAGTTTACTAATAGAGCGAGGAGTGGAGCATTTGGCTGAGAAAACATAGCCTTTCATTCATAAACTCGGAAACCCTTGTAATGGAGAGGAGAATCGGCAAAAAATGATCAACCGATTACAGTACTATTGGGAGACGCTTTAAAAAAAATATAAAGACTAAAGAAGAAAGTCCCTAACTGGTGATAGAACAGCAGATTTAGGATCAAGTTTGGTGTGGCTTGGTGTTTAACTATTAAACTATTTGATTACCAACCAGAAAAATGACCAGATACTAGTATAGTGAAGCCCCCATGTGTGACACCAAGAAGTAGCACAACTCACTGTAGCAGCTTATGTTTGGGAAAGCCTTCCTCCCTCCTTCTTTTGGTCTTTCTGTTCTTTCTCCGTTCTCATGCTCCCGATTTGCTTGAATACAATACAGATGGTTTTTACAGCCAGCCCTAATTTTCCCAGAAGCCCTTAAAAAGCAGCACAGGTTCTTTTACTCAGCACCATAAAAACAGACTCGCTCTCCACTGCAACCATCTGAAAGATGGATGAACCAATTCCATTAAAAGAAAAACATTCTACTAATGCCCTCCTTTAGCAAAGTTTCTTCCAAAACCGGAGCTAAACCCTAATCTAGCCTTTATTAAAGTGGAAAAAAATCAACTTCCTTTTATTCCCCCATTCATTTTCTGCTGCTGCGATTTTCTGAATTTCAGGCAAGCCCATGACCAAGAGCTGCAGGGCCAAAAGGGGATGGATGTGCTGTATTCCTGGCCCAAATGGAAGCCGGAAATACTAAACATCTTGCAAGGAAGCCTGTTCTCATCAGGTTTATAGCCCAGCTTTTTCCATCAAAAGCAGTGAAGATGGTACAGTCACAGTTCAGAAATGCATCCAAGCATATGGAAGTATATCTACACTAATCCTCCTTTTGGGATTCATCCAGCTCTAAATCAGAGCCACACCGGACAGAGGAATAATGCAATAACTTGTGAAAAAGCATGGTTCCTCCTTATTAGGATGGGGGAAATTAAAGAACACGACTCACTTTTCTCCTTAAAAACTGTTGTAAGAATGTTAACAGCACAAAGTCAGGTAGCTTAATTTGCCTGCCCTGTGGCTATACATCCCCAAGTACCACAGGCTACATGTGCAGGGCAGTCACCACTGGGACAGCACCCGCAGCCTCAGAAAAGTAACAGGATAAGTGCAAGAGTGACAAAACTCACCTGCAAGGCTGTGAAAACTCCTCTTTGCAGGGTTAACCCACACAGTGCTCATCACACTGTGACCACAGCCATCCCCTCAAGATGTGCCCTGAAAGCATCGCTGCCAGAGGTCGGGGGATGGAAGGGTGCACAGCCTTATTTTCCCAGCCAGAACACAGGGTGCTCTGTCTGTGGGAGGAAATGGCAAAATCTCCCCATTGTGTCTGGTCCAGAGGCTCCATGCATCCTTGGCATAGACTACCTCAGGAGAGGGTACTTCAAAGACCCAAAAGTGTACCAATGGGCTTA